>WUAW01012004.1:8409-20642 GCA_017165845.1 Thaumetopoea pityocampa | reverse complement strand
GCCTTACTATTATTAAAATATTTCAGCCTTACTATTATTAAAATATTTCAGCCTTACTATTATTAAAATATGTCAGCCTTACTATTATTAAAATATGTCAGCCTTACTATTATTAAAATATTTTCATATCCATAAAACATAATTTGGATATATGTATGAACATTTTGTTTTACCATTTCTTTATAAGTAACTAGCTTTTGCCCGCGGCTCCGCTCGCGTGAATATCGGTTTTCCGCTACATGGGAAATCCTAACACAATCACTGATTTATATAATGTCTTAAAACCAGTTTTACTTGACCTCTAGTAATTCCGTTTTATCAGTTATTACTTACTCTGCTTCTTATTGCTTTAGTTTCTTAAATTAAATATACAACATATTTGTATATTGTAAAAGTTGTTTCTACTAGACAAAAAATAACCCCGTATAAAAGAATTAAAAATATATATTTTATATGTCTAACAGCTGCCTCACCTGAGCAGTTGATATGCGAGCATACAGCTGAAGATGCAGACGAGCACGGCGCTGACGGACAGTGCGAACACGCCGCGCAGACACCAGTACAGCGCGCCGTGGACCACGCCGCACTCCGACACGCCCTCGAACACGCACCGCACGCCTGCACACACACAACAGTACAAACAACTCTCGAATGTATTGTTTGTTGTGTACATGAATCGCAGCGACATCTGTTACCGCATAAGGAAATTTAGGACACACGAGCGCCATCTGTTGTCGAATACAGTAATGACTACAACCCTAGCGACATCTCATGTTGTGTATCAAAAACATAAAATCTAGAACATTTCGATAATAAGCAGATGTTTCACGATACTTCTAGATGAATGCAGATCATTCGAAGGCCTATATAAGAAAAGCCGCATGCGGCGACGAACGGAGTTGTGAGTTGTATCTAGTGCCATTCAAAAGCGTTTCTAGCTAGAAAAGTGATCAGTGAATGATATACTGTGTACGAGTTCAATAATAGAGTGGACGTTACCTGGATACAGTGAATGATGATAGTGTAGGTAGTTTTTTACTGTTAATAAAGTGTGTTTCAGTGTTGGTGTTCCCCGACTGTTCCAATTGTTGTGAATCACCAGCTTGTATCAGTATAAATATATACCGGAGTTAGTTATTAAGTTTAATCATAACATAGTGAAGTACATTGGTGGTGTAGTATTGCCAGACATGGCTTGTTATCGAAAGGTCGCAGGTTCGATTCCAGTCCCATACAACTGAATTATTTCTAATTCATGTACGATCAACATTGCAGACACCAATGTGCTTAACGGAGAAGGAAAACTTCGTGAGGAAACCTGCATGCCCATAAGAGTGTGTGAAGTCTACCAACCCGCACTAGGCGTTTGTGATGGACTACGGTCTAATCCCCTATTTTGATGAGGGGAGTTCCGTACCCTTCTAGGGGATACGAATATGGAATGGGGATAAAGATAACAGTGATCAAACTACCTTCATCGTCGACATTGTGTAGCGAGTCAGGTGCCATTGAAAAGCACGTGCATGTCCTGGTCAACTTGGTGTATTCACAAAACTTGAGAGTCTGCAACCTGGAACAGATCATGAATTCATATCGGAGACAAAATATCGCAGACAAATATGACATCACATCATCAGCCCGACGCCGTCCACCACCCAATATACGCCCTCTCCATGGTGTGCCACAGCGAACGGTTTTCGTAATTCATCTATAGCGTGATGATTCATCAAGGGTGACTTCATATGTTGATATTGATGAATTGGGGGTAGACACCCGTCTGGGTGGACCGATGACCTGGTGAAGGTCGCGGGCAATTGATGTATGCAGACAGCTCATAGCCGCTCAGTGTGGCGATCACTGGAGAAGGCCTATGGCCAGCAGTGGATGTCTGTGGGCTGATATGATGATGATGATATTGAAGACGACGTTGGGCTGTCATCCGCTATCCGTTGAATTGTGGCATGAGTGGCAGTATCTGAAAACGGAAGACCTTCCGACCAGCCGGGTATTAAATCCGGCGGGGCCTGTCATATAGGTCTCTTAGACGTTTCTGCAGAAGTTCCCACCCTAAAGAGGATGATGACGTATATGGCACCATACCGCTGTGAAGGTGCAAGAGAAGCTCTCGTGAGACGAGCTCAACGTGAGTACAGCACAAAGAGAGAACTCTTGAGATCTGCTGAGTGTAAAAGAAGGCCACTTCGTAGAGTTTTAATGAAGCATTGTCCCACACACCCAAACCTTTCCCACAAAGTGATGAGAATCTTTTTAAAATTTACCACGCAACTGCAATAAAAGAAGGTAATTTACGCAAACTATCAAACTTATACGCATATTGAGTCATCATCATCATCATTTCAGCCCGTAGCTGTCTACTGCTGAACATAGTCCTCTCCAATCGAATTTCAGCACGACCGGTCCATAGCCATCTGCATCCAAAGAGACCCAGCGATCCTCACCAGGTACTCCATACTGAGTATGTACTTATAATGAGGGTAGTTTTATAATTTTATATGGAGTTTGGTGGATGTACGTACTTGTTCATGTGTATGACTGTGGTAGTGATCGTGACAAGTACACACGTCAACGCGCACACCAGACAGCAGGCTCCGACCACTTTTATCTGTAAAGACCAAAAAAGCCTTATACGGATGATCCACTGCCCCTCTGCTCAAATAAAAAGTACACGCATGGGTGTGTGAAGTCTCCCAACCCGCACTAGGCCGGTGTGGTAGACTACGGCCTAATAAAACCAGCGGATAGATTTTGTTTAAACTGTTACATTCTTAAGGGTACTTAAATACTGCGACATGTTTCATCATAATCGATCTAGTAAAACTGAAGATACAGCTTGATCCCTGTTTTAGTAGGCGCGTAAAGGTACGAGAGGTCAAATAAAAGTGGTTCTAATGCTTTTTATATAAGTCTATGATTGTGTCGATAATTCTCATGTAGCAGAAAACCGACATTCACGCGAGCGGAGTCGCGAGCAAAAGCTAGTGCTTTATATAAACGTATAAGGAGTGAAACTTCTTTGTGTGAAACGAAAGTGCAACACGATGAAGTTAGCCGGGAACGCGCACGCTATAACGCCAAAGCGGGTACATAGATTACAGCGTTTGTTTTCAATCCAATTAAAAACTGTTTTATCACAGATAATAGTGGTAATTCTACTGTAACAGAAAAATTTAGTCGCTTCCTATCTTTTTCTAATGTCAAACGCAAAAACGAGATAGCTACTATTTTGGTGTTGTCAATTTTGTTTAGACACCTCAAAATTAAGAAATTTAAATGTGACCACGAAATATACCTATTAAAAATACGCAAAAAAGCAACATTTTTTATACCGTTTGACAGTAATGTAGGTTGGTACTCGTTGGAAATGTTTGCTATCTCATTTTGGTGCTTGACATTAGAAAAAGATAGAGTCTAAACTTAGTTTAAGTTGTTTTACATCAGAATTGATATCATTTACAAACTACATTTAAGTTTAGATACGAGTACGGTCATACATCGTGTATGCTTACTCGTACTCATACATACACGCGTAACGCACAACCATGGCGTTTTAGATGTTACTAATACACAAACTTTGTATAATCCACAAATTGTTGTTCTGAGTCTGGATGTTCTGTGTTTCCGTTATTTGAATGTGTTTCTAAAGTCCCCGCGTTATAGGAATTAATCCTAATGCGAGAGTCGTCTTTTAAAAAAAAAAATTTTTATTCTAGACTAATATGTATATACAATTGTGAAAACCAGCGGGCAGATTTTGTTCAAACTGTTACAGTTTTAAAGGTACTATTCCGACTTAAATACTACGACATGTTTCATTAAAATCAGTCCAATAAAATTGAAGAGACAGCTTGATCCCAGTTTTAGTAGCCGCCGTTAGGGTACGAGAGGTCAAGTAAAAGTGGTCTTTGGTGGCTTTTTATATAAATGTATGATTGTGTTGGGATTTCCCATGTAGCTGAAAACCGACATTCACGCGGGCGGAGCCGCGGGCAAAACTAATACAAGAATGAAGAGGTTTCACTTTAAAAATCATGCAGTGACAAAATAATGTTGTTCGGACATACTTTTCTTACCATATAGCTGTATCTATTTCTTCGGCGCGCGAGGCTCATGATGCACACCCCGGTCAGCACCAACTGCAAGAAACACCACAGGCGGTGATTCTGCTGTAGCAGAACTTAACAAAATTTTGTCTCTCCCTATCTTTTTCTAATGTCAAACACCAAACCGAGATAGCTACAATTTTGACGCCGTCAGTTTTGTTTAGACAAGTCAAAATTAGAACATTTAGACGTGATCTCGGAACATACCGACTACAGATACGCAAAAACGCAACACTTTTTGTACCTTTTGACAGAAATGTAGGTTGGTACTCGCTAAAAATGTATGCTCGTTTTGGCGTTTAACTTTAGAAAAAGATAGGGAGAGTCTAAATTTAGTTAAGTTGTATTATAGCAGAGTTACTACCAATTACAGTTACTATAACTACCCAACGAAGAAATGCAGCCAGTATTCGTTAAATTTACCTACATACATACAGTCACGCCTTTTTTTCCGCTGATGTAGGCAGAGACCACCTCTTTCCACTTGCTACGATTCTCCTACTTTCATGAACGCTTTCATACAATCTCATCGATTGCGGGCACTCCTAATCTAGCCTTGTGTAAAAAAATGTTTATATTTATTTTTAATTATAATGGCTAGTATGCTTATATAGTCACCATGGCCGCCGGCACCGCAGCAGGTACCGTCTCCAGATGCTGTGGAGATGCCGTGTAAGCCCTTAAGAGTATGTGCTGAGCAGCCAGCAGGCCGCCGAGCGCGGCAGCCAGCGCCCCGCAGCCCACGCACCACCAAGCGTACTTGCGACGACGACAACCGCCATCGCCACCGTTGCAGCCTACAGACGCTGGGGACAATAGAAATTATAAAATTACAAACGAAAATAGTAAAAACGCAACCGGAAATAGTAGAAACTTCAACGGAAATAGTAGAAACTTCAACGGAAATAGTAAAAACTTTAACGGAAACAGTAGAAACTCAAACGGGAAAGTCCGATCAAACAAACATCGACGGATTTGGTTACAAAAGCTCTTGATTAGTCAATCTGAGTAGTTTTTTTTTAAATATCTATGATTTACAAAATTTGTCATTTAACAATTTTATAATAGTATAGATTAGAAGGGCCAGTTACCGAAATAGGGCGGTGGGGGGACATAGTGCTGCGCCACGTCCGCCGCGATCGCCGGTCTGGGTGTCGATACTTGATACTGCACTACTTGCATAATACCGCACGATTGCATCACTACTTATTTACACTTCACTATCCATCCATTTTCTCATACGTTCAATTACAGAGAAACACACTTCAACTGTTTGTCCATGTCAATTTACTATTTATTTTATAGGTGAACAATGGAAAGATTTAATTATCAAGGTACTTTAAATCGCGCGCCATTTTATTAAAATCGATAAGATATTTACACCGTACGCAAGCCGTGCGTAAAGAACAATGACCTCTTTACGAACGAATAACAAACTTTATTTACAATCACCGGCTGTTTAGACACCTTTCGCATAGTTCGAATTCACGTGTATTTAAAAAATAAAATCAATTCCTTCAATTCGAATTCCAATTTCAATTAAAAATTATCAAGAAATATTCCCTGGGTATTTTGTTTTTTTTTTTATAATAATGTAACACAGATCACAAATTATTCTCAAATTGAACACATCTGGTTGCAACACGTCTTATATTAAAAATAAACTTATCACATATTTATTTATTTTCTTCGCTATTCTTAAATGAAATAGTTGTATTCCGTTTACGATGTAAGGTTATGTGATTTGACAATGGACGATTCGCGCAGAAGCAATGGGGTCTTACGATGTACAGGTAGTAATGCCTTACCGTACCTATAGTAGTGTATCCTAACTAGTTTATGTATGTGTGAGATTTTGGTCTTATGGATTTTATGTAACTATTAGCTTTTGCCGCGGCTCCGCTCGCGTGAAAGTCGGTTTTCCGCTACATGGGATATCGCGACACGATCATAAATTTATATAAAACATAGACATACACGCGGCTCCGCCCCCGTGAGTGTCGGGTTTCCGCTTACTACGCAAATCCAGAAACAATCATAAATTTATATATAAAACCTTAGTCCTCTTTTACTTGAGCTCTCGTACCTTAACGGCGGCTACTAAAACAGGGATCAAGCTGTATATTCAATTCTACTGAACCAATTTTGATAAAACATGCCGCAATATTTAAGTCAGAATAGTACCTTTATACTGTAACAGATTAACCAAAATCTACCCGCTGGTTTTTGCGTGAAGTCCGAACAAACAAACAAACAAACATCGACGGATTTGGTTTCAGAAGACCTTAATTAGTCGATATGAGTAGTTTGTTCTTAAATATCTTCGATTTTTGATAATTTGACATTTAACAATTTTATATCATAGTGTATAGAGATTACTTTGATAGAACTTTGTAATAACAAGAACTAATTTTGATGATTTATAGTCTAACATACTTATGATTTTTTCTGGCTTCATTTATATGCAGGCAATATGTATATTTATTTGTATTTTATATACAATGAAGAAAATAATGAAAATGAATGTGAGTAAGATGAAAGTATTGGTTAAGAGGAAAATATTACAAGATGTAACATTGGTATAGTTCTCAAGAAATGGAAGGTGTGATAGTGATATCGAAAGAAGAGTGACTGAGGGTAATAATGTGAATGGTGCCCTGCCATACTGAGTAGTCAGTCTCACAAAAGGCTCGTCTGGCTATCCACAACGGTGTGTTGTTACCAACACTTATGTACGGCAATGAATCGTGGGTATGGCCAAAGAAGAACGAAAGTCGTGTGAATGCGGTGGAAATGCGTTCCGTGCGGAGTATCTGTGGAGTCACCCTGACTGACTGGTTGAGAAATAGAGTGATAAGGGATCGATGTAAGTTGAAGTATGTGGTGACAAGGATCGAAAAAAGAATGTTCCAATTCTTAGGTCATTTAGAAAGAATGAGTGAGATTCGTACGTAACGAGTATACCGGGCAAATGTGAGTGGAAATGTCGCAAGAGGGCGCCCAGGAAAACCTACCTTGATCAAATCAACGACTTGCTTCAAAAAGGCCAATTTAATCAACGAAAGTGTATGAAAAGATGTATGGATAAGGAGACATTGGTGCTTCAAAATCGTATTTGTTACGAACTGTGGTCTGCCTACCCCTATGAAATACCAGCATGAGTGTATGTATGTTTATATACAAGATGCAAAAGATGGACTTAATGTTTCTACCAGTCTACCCTTGAATAACGCAACTATAAAGGTACATTGGTGGTGTATCAGTGGTGCCAACACAGCTTGCGATCGAAAGGTCGTGGGTTCGATTCCGGTTCCGTACCACTGAGTTATTTCAAATTCATGTACGGTCTACACTGTAGACATCGATGTACTTAACTGAGAAGGAGAATTTCGTGAAAAAACCTGCATACCCGTATGGGTGTGTGAAGTCTACCAACCCGCACTATGCCAGCGTGGTAGACTACGGCCTAATCCCCCTCCTGATCAGGAGAGATCCGTGCCCCTGTAGTGGGGACGAATATGGCCTTGAGATGATGAGAAAGTCTACTACTTAAGTTCACTACTTACAGTGCTGTCGCTAACATTGACACGAGGGTCTTGACATACAAATGGAAACCACAAATGTAATAATTGTATGATATGTTACGGTCGAAACATTCCATCTCATTCACAACATGTTCACCCACGCGGATTTGTTCAGAAAAGGGACGCGCAAAGGGATTTTTGTTTTTTTTTAATTCTTTTATCGGACGCCATTTTAAAATTTCGCTTTCTAACAAAAGTATGATATAAAATGTCACATTCCTACTTTACAATACTACCACGTGCGATATTGTATAGAAAAACAAATTTATAACGCATAGATTAAACACTCTGGGATCCGGACCGCATCACACATTGAATTCAAAATGTAAAAAAAAACTACCGAGCGAAATCTACCTGTTTTCGAAAAAGGTTATCTAAAAGAAATAGACACGATAGAATATAATCTGACAAGCAAGTAATGCATAGTTCAATATATCAGCATACACGGAAAAGTAGTTATTAACAATACTACATGTATTTTTATTACTGACTAGCTTTTGTCCGCAGCTCCGCCCATGTGAACGTTGGTTTTCCGCTACATGAGAAATCCCGAAGCAATCATAGATTTCTATGAAAAATTGAATGTCAAAAAACAAAAAAGACACCTTTGACTGGAAATCACTTTTTCAAATTTAAAAATATGTAATATACACACACAGTCTCTAAAACTCGAGAAGACGAGCTCGTGGTCTAACCAGTGGTGATCATTCGAATCCAACATCGGGATGAAACCATGTGTTGAGGGCTGTTTTTGAGCCTAACATCTATAAATCTATGTATCTATCTATACTATTATAAAATTGTTAAATGTCAAATTTTCAAAAATCAAAGATATTTAAAAACGAACTACTCAGATCGACTAATTAAGAGCTTCTGAAATCAAATCCGTCGATGTTTGTTTGTTTGTTCGGGCTTCATGCGAAAACCAGCGGGTAGATTTTGGTTAAACTATTACAGACTTAAAGGTACTACCTATTCTGACTTAAGTAATGCGACATGTTTTACCAAAATCAGTCAAGTAGAATTGAAAATACAGCTTGATCCCTGTTTTAGTAGCCGGCGATTAGGTACGAGAGGTCAAGTAAAAGTGGTAATAGATTTTTTTTATATTAATATATGATTGAGTTGGGATTTCCCAAGTTGTGAAAAACCGACATCCTCGCGGGCAAAGCCTAGTGTAATATATAAAGGTTATCTAAATACTGATGACAACAGACAATATTAGTTATGTATAGACAGTATCCAGGTCCATTTTTATTACTCCCAAATGTTACATACCATTGGTCCTTCTATTGGTGGCAGCGAGCACGCTGGTCGGTGGTCTGGGCGGCAGGGCGGGCGGTGTGTCTGTCTTCACGGGCGGCGGGGGTCCAGGGTCGTCTGCGCATGCGTACTGCACGGAAGACGGCTTGCATGTGCACGCGACCTGATACTGAAAATATTATTTAAAGAACTGACTGCAATTTTTTTTATATACCTACTATTTTTTATCATCACTCATCAGCTATCCCCAGTCCATATCGTCTTCACTACTCACGGGCACGGACCTCCCCTGATTAGGGGGGGGATTAGCCCGTAGTCTACCGCGCTGGCATAGTTCAGATTAGCATTTCGACAGTCGTAGAACAATTTCACATCTACAAAACGGCTATACATTACACGAGAGCAATTTAAAGTTTTGGACCGACATGTTTCTGCATATTTTTCCCTATATGATTTAATTAATAATAACTTACAATTAGCGTACAAAACTTGCGTAGACGTGCGAGTCGAAAACTTCAAACGGCTCTCGTGTAAAATAGTCATTTTGTAGATGTGACGTTGTTATAGGACAGTGTCGAATTGACACTGGGATTGCACTAGGCCATCGGCCTAAACCCCCTCCTGAGGTCCGTATTTGTATAATACGGATGAATATAGACTAAGTGCGTTGCACTGGTGGTGTAGTGGTTTTAGACACGGTTTACGATCAAAGGGTCGTGGGTTCGAATCCCGGTCCCGTACCACTGAGTTATTATTTGTAATTCATGTACGGTCTACATTGTAGACACCAATGTACTTAACGGAGAAGAAAAACTTAGTAAGGAAACCTGCATGCTCGCATGGGTGTGTGAAGTCTACCAACCCGCGCTAGGCCAGCGCGGTAGACTGCGGCCTAATCCCCCTCCTGATCAGGGGAGGTCCGTGCCCCTGTAGTGAGGATTATATGGACTGGGGATGATGATGATGATGATGATGATGATGATTATAGAGTAGGAATGATAATATGTGTAACTTTTAACGGATCGATAAAGACTAATAAAAGATTTTAATCGTATAAGTATGTTGTGGGTTGAATATATTTGAAGAGAATAAATATTTACGAGTACAAAATCAAAAGTATAGACGTGAGTATAGATTTATTAACCTGCATTAGGCTAGCGCGGTAGACTACCGCCTAATCCCGCACCTGATTAGGGGAGGTCCGTGTTTCTGTAGTGGGCAGGAGTATTGACTGGGAATGATAATGTGTAAGTCTCCAGAGTATTGTTATCAGTCTGATTTTCCATCGAATTCCATCGACGGACGTTATGAGCACCAACCTTATGCAGATCCGAGGTGACGGAGGCGCTGGTGTCGCACTCTGGGCACGGCTCCGGCGCGGGCGAGCTGCGCGTCGACGTCACGTCCGCCAGCGACATCTCTTGCACGGCCTCCGTACTGCTGCAACCGAGCGATCATCAGAACTGAACATCATCATCACCCAATAAAATAAACCACGAGGAAGACGGGAGATTAGAATAGTCGTTACATGCAGAGAGTAGATACACTTTGGGGATCTCAGATATAAAAGCTAGAAACGAAAAAAATTATTGGAATGACACTTCTAATCGCCAAGTCACACGTGACTTATCGAATAGAAGTGTCATTCCAATACATTTTTTTCGTTTCTATTAGCGATAACGATTGTCGAATGTCAACTTGATTTGGGAGGCTAATTCACAGGAGAGACAGCGCCATGTGAGGAGTACAAAATCAATGGCGCCACTGCCCATGCGGTGGAAGCGCGTAAACGTAATGATATCTAGTTACTCTTTGGGTTTTCCTTACAAAACTCTCCGTCGGCCATCTTACTATTCGTAACTAGCGTAAAGTGATTAGCTATATATAGACAGTTGACTATATATATAATGCTAGCTTTGGCCCACGGCTCCGTGCGCGTGAATGTCGGTTTTCCGCTAAGATGAACTAAGATGGTTCAGTCCCGTTGGATCCAGGTATTTGCGGGATCCAGCAGGGTGGATTTAAATCTCCGAAATAAATCGTAATAAAGACCTAATAGACCTCGTTTTCATGGTTATAGCCTGATTGAAATTATCTCGCAGGATTGCATTCGCTAGATGCCACGCCATCTCTTACTTTTTTATATTTTTCAGTAAGTAATTGTACATTAAGCAGGCGTTTGCTGCGATACGACTTAAATCTGGTTTGCAATAAAAAAAGCGGCTGTCATCCATCATGTCTTTGCCTCATAAATTCCTAGAACATACCTCACGTATCGTTTACGCGGATAAAAACAGTAATGGCCGCCGCATCGCGCGGTAAAATTATTATATAATCCTTTTACAACCGACGCGACGTCTATGGTCACATCCGGTAGTGACAGCTGTTTTGTCCCGCTTGCCAATAATAAAGATTGGTATATACGTATTTATTTCAATACCAAGGAAATTAAAAATACATTGTTAGACATGATACCTTGCTTACATTATTTAGTAATTTACGCGGGAAAATTTTAGTTAGAATGTGTTTTTTAATGTATTTTATGGCCTGGTATCTGATAACTTTAAGCCAAGTTATCATTTTAATATTTACTTTCATCAATTTAACAATAAAATGCTGATGTATCACATTTGATTGCTTCTTAGGAGTTTTGACGTTAATCCGAAGATTACCACAATAACACATTGACTGGACAAGAATTTCCGCAGGCATATTGTCTTGAAAAAATACAGTCACTTTGCTATGTTAATGACAGTTTTATTTTAATGTTTCAATATTGTTCATGATTATTGACGATTCATACGCAAAACGACACCAAATGTATATATTAAAGATCAGAATTAACTAATATAAAACGTTCAAATAAAACTTCTTGTGATGCTTCACTCCGGTTGCCGCCAAAACTCTTAAAAGGTATATGTACCGTCGTCCGGCGTTCAAAATTTAATAAAATAAAAAAAATACATGTTTCTATATAAAACAGAGGTTCCCAAACTTTTTTGTTTCGTAGACCTCTAGCCATGTTCTTCGGTTTTGGGTAGACCCTCTACTTAGCTGATATTCAATATTTGCAAATTCATCAACATCAGATCTGTTTTGGTAGCCAGTATAGGCCCCTTGCAAATCATCGTTAACCTGTAGGGATCGATATAAACCACTTTGACTGTCAACATACATAAGAAGGTACCAAAGTAAGAGGTTAGGAGCGCAATGTATGGTATCGCCGCCGAGCTGTTATCACAGCTTGGCAATGTATTGCTTTTTG
>WUAW01011995.1:29107-44453 GCA_017165845.1 Thaumetopoea pityocampa | reverse complement strand
TTTTTAGATTAGATCTAACTATGGAAATTTGCATACGCCAACATAGACACCCGTCGAGTCTCCCGTGGACCACTGGGGGTCTACCTGGACCACTTTGGGAACTAAAGATTTAGTATATATAACTCAAATTTCGCAAAATGCCACTTAACTGTCTTTTAGTAAATGGACGGCAGGTACGAGTAAGTGATTGCCTCAGTGTATCGACGCCTGCAAGATTAGGAGTATCACATGAGTATTACTGACCCTTTAGAAATTTATTTATTCCCCTCTTGAAGAATCCCATATTATAGTCCCTTGGAAGAACCACAGCAGGGAGCTCATTCCACAATCGGAGCGTTCGAAAATGGAAATATTTTCATAAAACTATCTTAAATACGAATTTATAACAACGCCGGATATAAAATTTTAAATAATAGAATCAGGAATTGATGACTTTCTTTGAGTGCGTAACAATAGTGTTATCAGGTTATTTCACAATTAATTTTATTCATTCGAACCTTTCTTTTTATTAATCCAGCGCTATTAAAAACGCTACTCTTGCCGATTAATAAATTATAAATTATCATTATACCATTTAATTATAAAACTACTTATATTTGCTATACGTACTCGCTGTTGGCAAAATCGTCTTTAATCTATGGGACCATAACAGACAAATTGGAATTGGATTCGGATTAAAATAAATAGCATAAAGAACATTAAAATTAATGAGAAGCGTATTTAGTAAAGAAAAGTTTCTTTAGATTTTGGTGTTATTAATTAGTAATTATGATCAGGGAGTACTTTGTCTTTTAGCCTGTCCGGCAAATAGGCTTAAATATACGGGTAAGCGACCCCGGCCCCCCGAGCTACTACTGTCTCTTCCTACTCCTTCCGAGATAGTAGTATCCTATACCCTATATTCCTTTTCCTAAATTCCATATTCCTTGTTCAATACACCTTACCTACCTCATCCTTTTTCCTTTCCTCTACACTAAGCCGTGGGTACCCAATGAGGAACTTTTGAACCTCGTAAATGGCGGCGTCGTGGTTCGCCACCCGACATGTCTCGTTGCCCACGGGGGCGAACTGTGGTCTGCGGATATCCACCTTGCTACATTAAACGATCATAGCAGGTGGAAAGAAATGTCTCTGCCTACCCCAATGGGAAATAGGTGTGATTGTATGTATGTAGTATATATTATAGTCTCTGCCTACCCTTATGGGAAATCGGCGTGAGTGTATGTATGTAAGTAGTAATATTAATATTCTTAAGCTTCTAGGCTAGGCGTGAAACGAATTTGAATGTATTTTTCTAAAATTTCTAGATTAAACTAAGTCGGTCATTAGAGAATACCCATGTTCAGCAGTGGACGTCTGTGGGCTAAATATGATGATGCCACTTATATGTAATCGTACCGGTAGAGAATGGAACCAGCCCATACTCCCCAGCACACGGAACACAGAATATGACAATAATTATTTTTGATGATCTCTTTTACAAGGCTACTTTAATTCAGTTTCAATGTCTGTATTAATGAGTCCATTGCTTCCAAATCATGGCTCACGAGACCAAGCCAGCGCTTTTTAGGGCAGTCTCAAGACCGTGCCTCAAAGACCATATCAAGAAATCTCCTACCAACACGCTCTCTCGGTCGGTATATAAAGTATCCAAATTACCTCACTCGACCTTCCTGGAGCCTACCCATCATACAAAGACTGCCTCTAATCATACGTGCACGGTAAAACTACAACCACAGCAGTCTCATCTCCGTGACAACTCTAGAATATTTCTACTCGATATCGGCTAACACTCACTAGGTATTAGAGAACCTTAATCTTAGGAGATATTTTGTAGTCACATATCAGTCCAGAGACCTCTCGCCATTTTATCTAATCTCAATCAATAGGGGAGCAATACTAATAGAGTAATATAATATTAGGATATTCCAGTTCCAATCCTTAAGATTAGAAGGTGGAACTTGTGTTCCTCTGTAATTAACAAGGGTGCAAAGTGTCTTTTTGTAACAGTACTCACCTGTCGTGAGGTCCTCTGCCAATACCCGGCCCATAACCACCGTATCCATCATCTTCATATGCTGGTCTTCGGTATCCATCAGATCCATAATTATCGTATCTCCCATATCCGTCATGTCTATCAGGGTAATACCTATCAAATGGTCTTCTGTCTCTATACAAATCATCATAGTGTGGCCTATCGTAATAATCTTTAAAAAACCTGTCGTAGTAATCAGGTCTATATCTATCTCTGTCGTCATATCTATGTCTGTCTCTTTCTCTATCTCTGTTACTGCCCCGCCTGCTTCCACTTGGTCTATTTTTATCATTGTACCGTTTTTTGCCACCTTCTTCATCTTCGGTGCCATTCTTCTGACTATTATTTCTGTCACTGTATCTATCTTCATCGCTGTCGTGTGGTTTTTTATCATATCTGCTTCCGGATGTCGGTCTATGGCGTTTATCATCATCACGTCTGTCGTCATCTCTATCATCCCTGTCATCTCTGTCGTCTCTGTCATCCCTGTCATCTCTATCATCCCTGTCGTATCGATCGTTGCATCGGCCGCAACGTGGCCTATCGTATGCTAATCGAGCATATTCTCTTCTGTCGTCCAAGAGCCTGTCGTACTGGTATCTGTCATAATATGGTCTACCCACGCCATATTGATAATCGTAATAATCGTAGTAACTTCTACTCTGTCTGTTTAATTTATCTTTAGAGTTGTCCGATTTGACAATGGACGTTAAAATTGATTTTTCTTCTGCTGCGATAGTGATATGAATTATACACATCGATGCGTATATGAATAGGATCTGAAACAATATTTTGTTATTAAAAATCTACTGCGATCTCAAAGACGCCTGACAAGCGTTGAGATTACGACAAATCGCTCCCTTTTAGTGGATCCAAGGGAGGACATCCACTCGCTGATGATGATAAAGTTCCCCAAGAATAACAGACAAGTAGTATTAACTGGCGAATAAGACACGAAATGTAATTCAATATGTCTATAACTCGATATGGCTGTCCTTGGAGCACGATCTCGGAGCCGCTCTAAGAAGCGCTGGCTGGATGTTGTAACCAAGGACATGAAAACCAATGGACTTACGATTAATGATGTCGAAGACCGAACAAAGTAGAGGAAACTTAGTTGGAAGGCGGACCCTGGCGATGAAAGTTGGGATTAATAACGCGAAGAGGAAGAAGGATACGAAATGTAATTCTCAAACAATTTTGAATTATGAATTGTGATCTAAAACAATAGATCAAATCATAATCTGCTCAATCAGTATCTATCAGTGTTATTATGATTTTTAAGTATTAAATACAACTTCAGATGGGTTATTTTGTAGTTTTTATTCAACTTCTTCCGCATCTTTGATATCCGTGTATGAAAAAAAAATGCGTATAATTATGTAACTAACAAATGTAATTTGTTGTATTTACAATTGAACAAGTTTCGGAGTTCATGACGAAGCTTTCGTGTTTGGAGTTGAGATCGCGGGTTATTACATTCTTTGTTATGTCAACATTGTGTCTACGAATAAGATTCGGAACGCGTGCCAACCTACGTCACTGCACATCACACATCCTCAACAGATGGCGCAATTCTTAAATGACAAAATTATCATAAAAGCTGAATCACGGTGAAGAAGTTTGTTAGCGACTTACGTATATACAACATCCCGACATGATTCACTGTGCGAATCGGTAGCAAGTCCCTTTAGACACAAGACCCCTGTGATCGAAAGATCTTCCTTTTTCCGATACTGGCAGTAATTTGATTTATAAACGATTTTGGGTTATGAGGTAATATATAGTTATATCATCATCCCCAGTCCATATTCGTCCCCACTACAGGGGCTCGGAACCTCTATAATCTAGTAGGAGATTAGGCCGCAATCTACCACGCTGGCCTAGTGCGGTTGGTATAGTTATATACTTATTATAAAAGTCAAGCAGTGGACTAACACAGGATGATGATGATCATGATAATGTAAAGATATATATTTACTGTGACACAACTTTAGGAGACAAGACATATGCCATCACGTATTTTCTGTAGAACTTTTAAGATATTTAAATTCTTAAGTATATAATTTTAATGTATCTTATACAAAGGGTTCAGCTAGCTTTAGGCATGTAAGCGACTGAAAATTGACGACTTGTGCAATATATCGCTCATCCAATAGAATAATGACGTAATTGCGACAAAGTTAAAATTTTATTTTGTGTTTAATTTGGGTAATTTGTTGTTTAATATGGATTTTTTTTTCGGGAATGCTCAAATTATTAATAATAATCTATAAATAAATTATGAAAAATCATGATAATTGATATGATTTACAAAATGGGTATAATCCAATTTTAAACTGAAACGCTTCTTCTGATAAAATGCAAGAATGTAATTACGTCATTGTTCTATTGGATGAGCGATATGGGTTGATGATGTTGAATATACAACATGATGATGACGTTGGAACATAACCCCGAACAGTGGAAACAGAAGTGAGGGCATCAGTGGACCGTTTCACTCATAATACTGTATTCATAATTAGTTACCTCACATAAAAATTGGCCTTCACCACGTGAAACAAATAGCGTAATATCACATGAGTACACAAATACAAAACATACTAACATTTGGTAGTGTATGAAGGTCGTAGCGTAATTTGCCATTGTTTTTGAGTATTATTCAGTAATGCAATATAGAGATTATCAGGGCGCTATCATACCGACGGTTGAAAGGTAATAGGGCTTAAGCGACATTCTGGTTTCAGATGAGTTATGAATGCCATCCTACTTAAAATTGTCCGCTTTTTCGAATGCGCTTAATCTCATGGCTTTACAATGATTTTTTTGTCACTTATGCACAAGCAAAAAACTCAATCAATTGATTGATCTAATCAAGATCAATTGATCTAAGCGGCATAAAACCACATAAAACAATATCGAATCAGATAAATAAATGCTTTGCCAATTAATGCTTTTATTTTTCTTGATTCTAGAGCTATTTCCATTTTCATGATATGACAATAAATGAAAAAGTTACGTCCATTTTTCTGTAGGGTCAAACTTTAAACTGCTCCCCTGAACAATTTAGTTTTTGTCGGTTGTACCCTATTACCTTTCAGTCGTCGATATGGTACTTATGTCATGATAGTTTTTGCTGTAACTTAGAATGTAGCCAATTTTCCTATTTGAAAAATTTACTTTCTTTACACTATCATTATCAGTCCGTGAAAGCTTATTTCTGGATAAAGACCTCCTCCTAAAATGGAGGAATTTACCATAATCTCTACGCCTGGTAGGCGTTTTAAAGATCGCAGTAAACTTTGATTGAATAACAAGATAAAGCTGCTGCTCATTATCTTGGTACATCTCTTAGCTGCTTCTCACAGCATTCATGAGAAGATATGGAGCTAAGAGATTATTATACCGATGTTATACAACAATTAGCGAATTATATACGTATACAACTACATATAATACATAAATAGCATCCAAAGCGGTCATAATAGGAAAATATCATTCAATATAGGTTTTGGGTCCTTCGATCCGGAAAAAAATTGTATACTGTTGTATAGTTTGCCAGGTTTATAGCTGTATTTACAATATATTTTAAGTGATCCTGCCATATACATTATGTTAATTAAATTTCAAGGGCTATTCATATAGTCAAGTTATACTTGAAAAAACATATGAGTAATACCCAAATATATTACCGTGAAAATCTGGTGGCGTATTAAATAAATTATGTAAAGTAAAGACAAATTAGTTAGTGCCTTTTCGGCCATTGTTAACGCGTCTTTCTGTATGTAACACATCCGTTGTTTGTATGTGATCGTTTTATAATTGTACGCGACCGTGAACGGAAACAATAGAGGTGAGCTTTATGGCACCTCTTAGGGAATTTAAATTACACGGCATTCCAGGTTGAATGCAATCGTGGTAATTAGAAGTTTAACACGTTCCATGTCATGTGTACCATTTAAAGTACACGTTAAACTTGACCATCAGGCCACGTGTACCATACATGGTACACGTATACAACTTGGAGTATTGTTATAGATTTATAATGCCGGGTATTATATAAAATCCAAGCGTTTACAACTGATATATTTAGAAAAAACTCAAATGGCCTGCACGACAAGTCGGGCAAAAATGGCTTGGCAGGGAACGCGTTAAGCTGCGCTATACAATATTATTTTTTACATACAATACATACAGGCGTGGTGATTATGACAAATCCCCCCTTTTTAAGGAGAAGGCACATGATCAACAGTGAATTTCTACGGGCTGATAATCATGATGATGATATCAATATCAATTTTGTCATAGTTTTCGAAAACTGTCAACGTTACTTTTATAGAAACAGTTCGTCAATAATATAAAATTAATTTTTATTACTGGACCAGCTGTTGCCGATAGCACTACTTGGATTGATATTTGAGTTTTTTGATTGGTATTAGATTTAATAGTAAATTTAATCCAAATTATTTTTTAATTTTTACTCGGGAAGCCTAAGTTTTTCCGGGATAAAGAGTAGCCTATAATATTTTATGAGAATTCTTCTATCTGCCAATTAAAATCAATTAAGCCTTTTCGGAGATAAGTTCAGATAAAGTTAAGAAAAAGCCTTTATTTTAAATTCACATACAAATACTTCAATTTTATTTAACCGTGTGGATAGATTAAAATTTCGTAATCTAGACATTCTTTTGTAAATATATTTTTGAGCTTTGGATGGATAAGTTCTCATTACGTTTTATAAACACCACTGAAGTAAGTTCTACCCGCAGCACAGAAAATATAATAGCACTTTACTAGGTTATCATAGCTTTACTAAGTTATTATCACCTGCATCCAGCGAGACCCAGCGATCCTCACCAGGTCGTCGGTTCATCTCGAAGGTGGCCGTCCCACACTGCACTTGCTAGTACCTGGTCTCTATTCAAGGACCTTTTTGCTCCATTTTAAAACTTAAAGAAGAATAAATAAATGTAGGCTCACCAAGCTAGTTGTACGTTCCATTTTGTTAAACTTTTCAATAACTGTTGCAAACTTTAAAAGTTCATCTTCTGCAGAAAGCTTACTAAAACACTAATATTTAATTATTGTACTAATTTTAATTAAACACGCGTTTTCAATTTACTAATATTTCTTTTATATCATGATTTTATTCGAATTATGGCACCACCTCGCGTCGTGCGCAAACGCGTAATGGCCGAATGGTCGTTTGCGCATGCGTCCTCCCGCTTATAATAATTATGGAGGTTGTTTTTTTTTGTCTGGTTCATCCGGTTAGGGCAAAGGGATATTATGAAGGCTACTGTGCGTGCCCATTTATTATGATATCCTGTGCTATTAAATGAGAATGGTATGATGCTAGCCTTGAAATCCATTTGAGTATTTTTATTTTTAGTTATAGTGTATTAATTATCTAGTTGTGAATATCAAATTATTATAGGCTGTGTACAAGATTATCCATTAAATTTTGTTGTATATTGCTTATATAGAAAGGTAGGTTTTTGAGTCTCGGATTGAAAATCGATCTGGATCGATTCTCGGATTTGGAACAAACCTTATATGATTAAGATATGTTCCAAATCCGAGAATCGAAAGGTCTCAGGTTCGTACTCAGGCCGGCACATTAACATTACCCGGTTGAGGTCTTGACAATGTTGATCGTTAACAGGAATTGTGAGAGCTTACGCGGATGACATCAGATGGCAGTCGGTTATCTTAACTCAGGGCGAGTCATCAACATCTTATTCCTCTGCAGAAAAATAGCAGACGTTGACTCCAAAATAGAGACAGTGTTAAACTGATAGAGAGAGATAAAGAGAGAAATAGGGACAAGTGCGTTTTAACGTCAATTTATATAGTATTACTAACTTTTGCCCGCGGCTCCGCCCGCGTGGATCTCGTTTTTCCGCTACGTGGAAAATCCCAACACTATCATAAATTTATATAAAAAGTCTTATAACCACTTTTACCTGAGATCTCCTACTTAATGGTGGCTACTAAAACAGGGATAAAACTATATCTTCAATATTACTGGACCGATTTTGATGAAACATTCCGCAGTATTTAAGTCGGAATAGTATAACTTTAAGACTATAACAGTTTAACCAAAATCTACCAGCTGGTTTTTGCGTAAAGCCCGAACAAATAAACAAACATCGACGGATTTGGTTTCAGAAGCCCTTCATTAGTCGATCTAAGTAGTTTATTTTTAAATATCTTTGATTTTTGATAATTTGACATTTAACAATTTTATAATAAGTAGTAATAAATAGATACATGCAGCCTCAGGTCCTTAGTCTACTATGCAACAGCACAATAATATACGCCCGTTCTTAGTTGCATCTAATCACAAGAGAGCGTCCGATTGTTGGGGTTCAAATATTTCATACATACATACACTCACGCCGATATCCAATAAAGGTAGGCAGAGACCATAGTATATACTACATACATACATACATACAGTCACGCCTCTTTCCCAATGGGGTAGGCAGACACCACTTCATTCCACCTACTACGATCGTTCAATGTAGCAGAGTGGCTATCCGCAGACCACATTTCGCCACATTTCAAATATTTCTTATTGCTATATACCCTACATAACATACATTACATACAGTTTATAATAATAACAATAATGCGTTATTTCAGAATATAAAATTTACATAAATTCAGAATTTTAGTGAATTACACCTATGTCAGAAAATTCCGCTCTGCAATAATCATAATAAATTAATAGCTAAGTAAAATACAACAATAAACACTAAAATTAACTAAAAACTTGTATGATTACAAAAAAAATAATTAATTAAAATAATTAATTTAGCCTTTTCTTACAGCTAATAATAATAGAAATATATAAATCATAATATTAGTCTTTTTATGTAATGCATATACCCCGTGAACAAAAATAAAACACGTAAAATAGAATAGGTCAGGGAGTACTTGGTCTTTTAGCCTGTCCGAGAAATAGACTTCAGTATACGGGTAAGCGAAAAATGGCGGCATCTTGGTTCGCTATCTGACACCTTCTCATTTTCCGCGGTGGTGATAAGTGGGCTACGGATAGCCACTTTGCTTATAGCAAATGGAAAGAAGTGGTCTCTGCCTACCCCAATTTTTCGGTAGTGTAGTGATCAGTATATCCGCCTGTCACACGGGAGACCAGGGTTTGATTCCTTGCCGAAGAGCCGGTGAAAAAGGTGTGATTGCATATATGCATATAAAATCGTAATACATTAAAGATATTTCAAACATCTAACTCACATCGACTATAAGGGCTTCTTAAACCGAAATCGTTCTTTTGTTTTCTTCGCATGTGTTTGTCGGTTTGTTTGAGCTGCACTCAAAAACCAGCGAGTAGATTTTAGTTACACTATTACAGTTTTAAATCCCAACTTAAATACTGTAGTCCGTTTCATTGAAAATTGGTTAAGTAGGACTGAAAATACGGCCTGATCCCCGTTTCAGTAGCGGCGATTATGGTACGAGAGCTCAAATAAAACTGGTGATTGGATTTATTTCTAAGTCTATAATTACTTCGGGATTTCCATTAGCGTGAAAATCGACATTTACGCAAGCGGAGCAGCGCGTGTAACCTGGTTAATACACTCACATACACTTACGCCTTTTTCCCTGGCTCTCCGGCGGGGAATCGAACGCCGGTCTCCCGCCTGACAGGCGGGGATACTGACCACTATACTACCGAAGAATTGGGGTAGGCAGAGACCACTTCTTGCCATTTACTACGAGCAAGGTGGCCGTCCGTGGCCCATGTGGAATATGGAATCAACTATCATTATTCCGATAGTCGTATCTGTTAACGGTCCTATAGTGAAGAGCTTCGACCAACACCTTCAGAAGCTCTCACTAAGCAGACGGGTGAAGGGCCTGATACAGAAGGCAGTACTCTTGGACGCGGCCCGCATTGTGAGGAGGTTCCGCACTCTGGAGCCCTAACCACCGGTAGCATGGGTCCTAGACCTCGTTATTGGTGGAGCAGCATTTTTTGTACAATAAATATAAAAATTGTAGTTTTTATTTATATTTTATAAAAAAATTGTTTAAATAAAGATATATGGATAATAATATCACACAATGGTGGATGGTGTCACATTACATATATTAAATTGTCAAAAGGCCCTCTACGTGTTGGCTCCGGCCCCATGCACGCCTTATAAAAGTCCGGGTCACTGTTGGCCCGAGATTTATGTTGTTTGACATACAATAATAATATAATTATTGGACACATTTTTTTTACACATCAATATGTCAAATAAATCAATATCTAGCACCAAGTTAGGATTCCCTGTATCTTAAGTACTAGACAATGATATATTTATATAGATAAGTGCTAATAGATATACAGATAAACATCCATGACTCGGATACAAAAATTCGTGCTTACTACATGAAATTTGTCCCTACTAGGATTCAAATCCGGGACCCATAGGCACAGAAAACAGGGTCGCTGCTACTGAACTAATTAGTCATCAATCTTATGAAACTGAGGTGGAATGTATCTGAAATTAAATAATAGAAGACATCTATTATCTACAAATACTAAAGCAGGAAAGGGAAATGCATTGTTTAAAACTATTCCGCGCCGCTGTTTCCATTGTACACACATATACGAGTAACAGAGTGTTAACATATACGAGTAACAGAGTGTTAACATATACGAGTAACAGAGTGTTAACATATACGAGTAACAGAGTGTTAACATATACGAGTAACAGAGTGTTAACACATTGAATGCCCATTCCTACAGAGAGGTTCATCTCTGTGGCCATGCTCTCCTGTGGTCATATGTTGTTTTCTTTGGAATAGTTAGAATAAAAAATAATACTTTATTATAATACTAACTTTTGCCCGCGGCTCCACCCGCGTGAGTGTCGGTTTTCCCCAACATCGGAAATCCCGACACAATCATAGATAGATAGATTTATATAAAAAGCCTAAGAACCACTTTTACTTGACCTCTCGTACCTTTCAGCGGCTGTTAAAACAGGGCTCAAGCTGTATCTTCAATCCTACTGGACCGATTTTGATGAAACATGCTGCATTATTTAAGTCGGAATAGTACCTTTAAGAATGTAACGGTTTAACCAAAATCTACCCACTGGTTTTTGCATGAAGCCCGAACGAACAAACAAACAAACAAACATCGACGGATTTGGTTTCAGAAGCCCTTAATTAGTCAATCAAATTACTTTGTTTGCTATAAAAAGGCATGACTGTATGTATGTATGTAAAAGGATAACGATGCTGTCTGTCATCCCGGTGCGTCCCTTAGCTGATTCTCACAGCATCCCCGGGGAGAGATTGAGTGACGGTGTTATTATGGCAACGCCACATAGAAATTTATCTACGTATGTATTAGTATTTATCTATATAAGTCTATTGGAGGTAGATCGATATGTGCGAGTGTTCGTATATACATACATACAGTCAATTCCCATTGGGGTAGGCAGGGACCCCTTCTTTCCACCTGCTACGATCGCTTCATGTAGCAAAGTGCCTATCCGCAGCCCATATATCGCCCCCGCGGGCAATGAGACGTGTCGGGTGGCCAACCACGACGCCGCCATTTTATTAGTTTCAAAAGTGTTAAAGTTCATCATTGCGTTCTCACGGCCTAATATAATGAATATTATATTATTATAATAATTGTAGAAAGACTGGGCCTAAGCTAAGCTCGAGGCATGTGCTTCCGGATAAATGTTATAACTTTTTTTTTCAAATTTAGTATTTATCGTAAGCAAATGGAAACACACTCATTACGTTTGAATTAAAAACGTGACGCGCCGGGCCGCGACCGACACATCAATGTGGGCGCTTTGTTAACCACCCAACCGTACACCTTAACCACATACGCCATTATCAAATTATTTTCGATGGCAACATTTGTATATGAAGGAAAATATCATATCAATCTCTTTATTTAACTTTCAGTAGCCGTGCCACGCTCTACAATATAACATGGGCTACATTGATGGTAATTCTGCTCTAACAGAACTTTATAGTTAATGAAATTTCGCATGCTGATTTGCTAAATATTGTATGTTGTAGAAGACCTTCGCAAATAGTGTATGTTAAATATACAGATATTGGTGCCGATTCTGTTGTAACAGAACTTAACTAAGTTTAGTCTCACCCTATCTTTTTCTAATGTCAAACCCCAAAACGAGATAGCTACAATTTCGGTGCTGCTCAGTTTTGTTTATTCACACACGTCAAAATTAAGAAATTTAAACGTGACCTCGGAACATGTCGACTAAAGATACCCAAAAACGCAACATTTTTTGTACCGTTTGACAGAATAGTAGGTTGGTACTCGCTAAAAATGTATGCTGTCTCGCTTTGGTGTTTGGCATTAGAAAAAGATAGGGAGAGTCTTAATTTACTTTAAGTTGCGTTACCTCAGAATTGACGCCATTGACTCCGCGTCGCGACTGCGAGCGCAAATCTTTAAGCAGTGCCTTAGCACTTTGGTAGAGTCTTACGTAAAGATTTTATAAGAATATCTATTTTTTTTAACTGTTAGCCGACGTGCATTGGCGTGTCTAGCTGGGCTATTTTCCAGGGGGGCCTGGCCCCTGAAATGCAATGACATGAACTTAAAATATATCGAATCAGCACTTAACACGTTCGCTGCCGTGTGTATCATTTAGGGTACACCGGGTAGTGCTCACCACAGGCCCGGTGTGTCTCAAATGAATGCCCATAAGAAGTATATTAGCTTAGGGTGTCTGTGGTCTCGCACTATAAAGAGCTACTTGAAGGTTTGGCCTGAGAGGGTATTATGAATACCAATGTGTGAGTACAACATAAAATACCTGTAACCGTTAACTAAAGTAATACCAATAATATTAAGAAAAAGAGTGTATCATTTACAATACACCAAAAAAAATCAAAAACAAAGAAAATTAACCAAATATGGGAAATACTTTGAAAATATATTTAATTAATGAAAATTATTTTGGCGTGTGCGGTTAGTTTTTCCAAACTTTAGCTTGGCAGCGAACGTGTTAACTCAAAATCCTGGGGTGGACACTAGTTCATTCCCTTTCATTGGAGTTTTGGGAATATGGTAGAAATGTAGCTGCAGGGGGTCCACCGGAACCAGCTAAATTTTGAAAGTGGTCGATGAGAAAAAAAGTCTGGGAACCTCTGGTTTAGGGCATTGATACACAAAGTGGTCTATATCAACCCCCGGGGGTCGACGATGACGTGCAAGGGGTCCACGCCAACTGTAAAAAAAACACATTTGAAGTCAATAAACTTATAAAAATTTCATATTTTCAATTTTATATTGGGTCTACCCAAAAGTGAAAAACATTACAAGTGGTCTACAAGACAAAAAAAATTTGAGGACCTCTGGTTTAGATCAATAGAGTTTTACGGCCTGGCTATACTGCCTGTAGGTGTGCAATAGCAATGTATTGTATTATTTATTGCAATACCAATTTAAAAACTTCATCAAAGTAAATTCAAAAGATTTAATCAGAAGAAACACGGGCACATATATGTAAGTATAATAGTTATTCCACGTAATTATCTTTTAATTGAAAATTGTTCTTCCAAATTTAAAATCAAAAACCAAAATATAATAAGGATATGGAAAAACATTTTTTTTAAATATAGAAAAAAATCTGTCAAACTATTAAGACACCGCGTTAGTTCTTATCCCGTGACATTTTACGAAAAAATAAAAGTTAAGACTGAAGGCGAAATTTGACAATAAATATAACATAAATTTATAAAAAAAAGCAAAAAAAATAAGATTATAAAATATTGATATGAAAAGACAACAGAGATTTCTTCCCATTTATAGAGAAGAATTATATCGAGCAGAAGACTTTAATAGGTCGATTATCAAAGAAAGGCCTGAAATAAAAAGCCATTCTAAACTCATTTAAATAATTTCAGTGTTGATAAGTATTATAGAGCATCACTATCACGAATAAATTATATCGATTAACCGTCAATCAATTGGTTGCGTATAATAGAACTAGAAGCTTTAATTCGTCAAAACAAATTACGGACCGTATGTAGGTCACTCGGTGTTGCCAGAAAATACGGTTAAAACCCAAATACTTCGTTCAAATTTGATGGCTTTATTTAATTTTTTTGACTACGACCTGAATAGAATATTTCCATTTTCTTTCCTAACATACTAGCCGAAATCGATGTGTTTGTACGATTTGTTACTAATCGGTATCAATAAACCATACTCTTTATCGGAGCAACTGACCGTCCGATGAAGGGCAAAATACTTCGTTCAAAATTGATATATTTAATTAATTTTTTAAACATGAACTGAATAGAATATTTCCATTTTCATTCCTAACATACTGGCAGAATACGTTGTCGATACCGATACGTCGGTACGATTAGTTACTAATCGGTATCAATAAATCACGTCGGTATCAATAAATTACTCTCATTGCCGATCTGATAAAGAGCGAAAGAAAGACAAACTATTTGTTAGTTTGTCTTTCTTTCGCTCTTTTGCGCATTTGTTCAAAATTTATAAATGACATGTCGTCGACATTATTATTTAATTTTTTTCTATTGTTTGTTAAATGTTTTTTTTTTAATTATGCATGATAATGTTTATATTTTTTTATTTTAATAATAATTGAAATAACTTTGTTAAATAAATTTGTTATGACCAAGGACATGGAAGCCAATGAACTTACTATTGAGGATGTTAAAGACCGAGCAAAATGGAGGAAATTTAGTAAAGAGGCGGACCCTGGCCATGGTATCCGGGCTTAATAACGCCAAGAAGAAGAAGAAGAAGAATATTGAAATAAATTTGTATACCCGATTGGTAGTATCATAGAACTACCAATAGTTCTATTGGCTAGTATAAAAAAAAACATACTGTATATTAATTTTAAACCTTCATATTGATCGATTATCTATGCTTGACAAGTAAAATTGATTGATTTACACATGCATATATAGGTACATTCACGCCGATGTTCCATGGGGGTAGGCAGAAATAAACAGGTTGCCAATAGCTACGGTTCTGAGAAAACTCTTTCGCTTCATCATCATTTCAACATAAACATCTTTCTTCAAATAAGGGGACTATGTACTCTAAACAGTAATAAATTTATTTGCAAACAAAAATATTAACGACAGTTTAGAAAAAAATTAAATTACATACATACACACACTCACGCCCTTTTCCCTGGCTCTCCGGCAGGGAATGGAACCCCGGTCTCCCGCCTTACAAGCGGGTATACTGACCACTATACTACCGAAGAATTGGGGTAGGCAGAGACCACTTCTTTCCACTTG
>WUAW01011995.1:18276-29014 GCA_017165845.1 Thaumetopoea pityocampa | reverse complement strand
CTGAGCAAGGAGTATGGAATATGGGAAAAGGATTATAGGATATAGGATACTACTATCTCGGAAGGAGAAGGAAGAGACAGTAGTAGCTCGGGGGGCCGGGGTCGCTTACCCGTATACTTAAGTCTATTTGCCGGACAGGCTAAAAAACTAAGTACTCCCTGACAAAAAAATTAAATTAAAAATTCCAAAAACCCCGTCACAAAAAGCTTCTAAAAAGTAAACAAATAATTTGTCTCCCCCGATGCGACGATTCTTGGATCAAAATACTGGGTACTTATAATAAAGTTAGAGGGCCAGCAAACACGTATTATTTGTTTACTTTTGAGAAGATTTTTGTGTCGGGGCTTTTTAAATTTTTAATTCAATTTTTTTCTATATAATAATTTTACTGTGCGCGATAGATATTAGTGAATCGCCGTATCCACGTGTGAATGAAATTTCTTCTGCTCATCAAAAATACTCATCAAAAATTAATCAGTGCGTGCTGCCAGCAGCAAGCACACGTTACCCAGCGAGATGTATTCGTTTCGAACTAGGTTCAATTGTCCTATGAGCAGCCGCAAGGCAAAAATCACAAGTAAATCAGAGTCAAGGATATGGTTTAAAGGCTTGCAAAACAGACGTAGCAATGGGCAGAGCATATACTCGTAGCTTGCAGAATCAATGGAGATTGGGGTCTCAAATTTTTGGAGTGGCAACAGCGAATTGAAAACTTGGTCTGGGCCGACCCTTAACTAGATGGACTGATAACCTAATTAAGATCACGGGTAATTGGTAGATGCAGACAGTTTATGGCCGTTTAATGTGGCGATCATTGGAAAAGACCTATGTCCAGCAGTGGACATCTGTGAACTGAAATAATAATAATGATTTTAGCAGATGAGGGAATGTATGAGATATATCAAAAAGTTCTTCAACATTTTTTGTTTTATGAAAGCCAGAAAAATGCAAAAACGCCATCTTTTTACTGTACTTTATGGCCTGAAATCTCTGTTAAATAGTCATAATTTTAATACTCTCGTCGATTTAACAGTGATATTCTGATGTATCACATTTTATTACTTCTTGTGAGTTTTGACGTTAATCTAAAGATTACTACATTAACACATTGACTGGGCAGAAGTAACCGCAAGCTTATTGCTTCGAAAAAATACGGTCACTGCTATGTTAGTCACAGTTTTATTCCAATGTTTCAATATTGTTCACGATTATTGATGATTAATACACAAAAAACACTATATTTATATATTAAACATCACAATAAACTAATATATAACGTTAAAATAAAACTTCAAGTGATGTTTCACTCGGATTGCCGCCAAAATTCCCAAAGACGCCATTTTTTCGCAATTCCAGAGAATAATTATTGTTGAAACTAGACACCCTGTTTCCAAGGCTAACCAATAGGGGAGCAAGGTTCACAATAATTATTGTAAACTGGACGAAGTGTCAGCAGGGTCAATAACCCAGCACCCTGCCGTGTTAGCCTACGCGCTGATATACTTTTGAATTATTAATTTGACGAAGTGTAAGTAAACAACACTTTTGTACCTTAATATTTATTACGTCATCCAATTAGTTACATTAAATATTCAAGGAGATTTGTTACGTCCACACTAATAATAGGGGCTTAAACATGAAATTAGCATTTTAACACACTGGCCATTATGAATAAATTACATCTGCGTAATGTCAGATTTCAGAGTGTAACTTTTCTCACACGCAAACTATAATATTCTAAATTTAAAAACAGATACGTCCTTTCGATATATGTGAATTTCCTTTTTTTTTCTTTTTACATTCAGCTTTTAACGTGAATATGGATACAGCGAAGACCGGAGTAATTTTCGAATATGAGTTCCGACGTGGGAATAATGCAGCAGAAACTGCTCCATTAGGAGCTCTCCAAGGATAGTATTGACATTAGTCAATACTATCCTTGGAGAGGACACAGTTAACGAACGTACTGTGCACTATTAGTTTAACCACTTTAATCTCTTTCCGAGATAGTAGTATCGTATATCCTATTGTCTTATTCCCAAATTCCATATTCCTTGCTCAATACACCTTTCCTACCTCACCCTTTTCTTTGGTCTCCACTAAGCGATTGGCTGCCGTGCCTATGGTTGCATAGTTAGACCCAAAATTATCGCTAAACTTATCCAATCATGCGGAGCCCTCTTTAGGTGAATGAGATATTTTAACACTTTTGAACCTTATGAAATGGTAGTAGCTCAGGAAGGCCAGGATCGCTTACCCACATACAACATACATAAGCTTAAATTGGTTTCGATATGATTTAATTTTTTTTGATTACGGTTGGATTTTTATTTGAGTTAATTGTTATAAAAATCCACATATAATAAATCATTATAAAATCATATCATTATTTTTATTTGGAAAAAACGTTAGCTACGATTTTATTTCAGAAACTTAATTTATTCATACCTAAGGTTACTTAGGTAAAAAATGTTAATTTTTTACGGTGTTGTTTAAATTCGAGACGAAAGTGATACCTAATTATATAATATTATAAATATCTAAGCTTTTGTAAATTATTCATTATACTTAAAGGCTAGTTTAAGAATGGGTTATTATACTTATCTTTTCATAAATATTGAAAGCATTCATTTCAACAACTGTAGCTGAAAAGCACTGAAAGTTTTCGCCGCCTAGTCTGTGTCTCGTGCGCGTTGACGGCGGTTGTGTCGCCATATTGTGAAAAAAAAACTGTACTTTCGCGCCAAATACACACATTAAACATTTACAAAATAAGAATCAAAATAAATTAAGGAGATGCATGTTATATTTGAATTCATAAAAATCATAAAATTATAAAAAAAATCAAATAATTTAGAAAGTTTTTACAGGTGCTAATTCACATAACATAAATACGACAGTGATGAAGACATCGATTATGAAAGAGCGTTATTGACTTTTCTCTTTTTTTTTGAATTATATATGCGTGTGTTTTGTTACCTACATGACATGCAAATTCAAGCATTGAATAAAAAATAAATTAAATAACCCGCATATTATAGAACGATTATGTTATCACAATGACATTCTTGTTAAATATATTTCATTGCTTCACTTTTGGTTCTTTTAAACAGTTGTTGTGTATAAAAAAAGCTTTTAAAAATGAATAAACTTTTGTCTTTTAATAAAAATATTAAGTCATGGCTTTAAAAAATTTACAATTATTTCAACCTGCAAAGCCTGAAAAGGGATACCATAGGCAGACTACTCCCATGAAGGCACCTCCTACTGCGCTGTCCAGGAGTATATCGAAGTCTGCTGAAACACTTGTGGGGACCACGAGATGTGGTAAGCTTCGATTGTGTGAATAGCTTGGGCCTGTTTGCACCACCGTTTTAGTGCTGGTACAACCGATCTAGGATAGAATCAGTCCAGCTAAGGCGTACACCAATTTGAATTTTACGTTTAAATATGTAGTACTAAAAAGAAGGACCTTCTACCATGCACTGGAGGAAGGTCAACGCCGGCGGATGGATAGCAGAGCACCCTGAACTCTGTTGGGCAGGTGGAGGGGCGCACGGCGTCATGTGCGTACCTCATGAGCCAGGTATTAAATAGAAATATACTGCCGTCATGACTAAAAGAATTTCTGACAATTCTTATAAAGCAAATTAAAAAAAAAACATGATTCGTCTTTTTTTTTGTGCTCAACTCATTTCTTTTTAATTTAGTTGCTTCGTTGTTTCTTATGGTGGTATATAGCCACGCATGTCAAGTGTTAGATTTTGAGTTGGAATCTAAAGCATACAGGTCTCATATTTCGAAATCGTGTGCGTATTACATACATACATACATACACTCACGCCTTTTCCCTGGCTCTCCGGCGGGGAATCAAACCCCGGTCTCCCGCGTAACAGGCGGGGATACTGACCACTATACTACCGAAGAATTGGGGTAGGCAGAGACCACTTTTTTCCACTTGCTACGAGCAAATAATATAATAATAAATTATCATTCGCTTCAAACGGTGAAGGAAAATATCGTGAGGAAACCTGCAAGCCTAAGGAGTTTTCTCGAGGACGTGTGAAGTCTACTGACCCGCATTAGACCAGTGTGGTGACTATAGCCTAACCCCTCTCATTGTGGGAGAGAAGTGTGCCCTGCAGTGAATTAATGATGATGATAGATTGGAGGCGTCAAACTACGCCTCTTTTAATAGGAAAATCTTCCCACTGTTCATCAATTTACCATTTGAATGGTCATAAAACTTACGCGAAACTAAAGACATGATTATTTGAACACAGAAAAATATTTGAATATTTTTGAATTGTAGGTGTTGTTTAATATCATCTGTACTATCGTAAAATTGTTAAATGTCATTATTTTTAATCAAAGTTATTTAAAAAAACTACCCAGATCGACTAATTAAGGATTTCAGAAACCAAATCCATCAATGTTTGTTTGTTTGCTCGAGCTTCACGCAAAAACTAGTAGGTAGATTATGGTCAAACTGTTACAATCTTAAAGGTACTATTCCAACTTAAGCACTACGGCATGTTTCATCAAAATCGGTCCAGTAGAATTAAGGATACAGCTTGATTCTATACAAATCATTTTGACACCACTTTCTTGCTTAGGCCAAGAATTAAAAGCTCGCAAGACTCGCAGCACAGAACAACCAGGAGCGGCTCTGACAAAAGGAGTCAGCTCAATAGGCCTACCCGCCTTGAGCGACACATGGGGAAGGAACGATTATAGCATCCGAAATCGTTCCAGAAATGGCAGGTAAGACGACTTTTATTTATTTATTTTTGTAAGCATATAGTATCTAGATAATTAGACACATACTAATTAAGTTTTCCCTTCCAAGTCATACATATACACCAATAAAACTATTCAAATAAATATATTTATGAAAATTGGGAAATTAGTGGAGCAACTTAATTAAAAAAAAAATATTATTAAGTAGGTATTTTATGCGAAGTTTTGGCGGTAACCTATGTTAATCATCACTTGAAGACTTTAGTTTTATATTAGTTTATTGTGATGTTTAATATGAAAATTTGGTGTTGTTTTGTGTATTGATCGTCAATAATCGTGAACAATATTGAAATATTTGACGACTGATTGGTACAGTGGCTGTGCCAATGCGTTCCGGGTTCGAATCCTGGTAGGGACAAACTTTAAGTAATGAGCACAAATGTTTGTATCCTAATCATGAACGTATTTATTTATTTATGTATTCTATTGATCTCTATAAGTAGATATATCGTTGTCTAGTACCCAACATACTGGAATCCTAGGTTGGGACTATATCAATGTGTGTATTTACACACATTGATATAGTCCCAACCTAGGATTTTTAATAATAATAATATTCTGAACATTTGTTCAGAATATTATTATTATTATAAACATTAGAATAAAACTGTGATTGACATTGCAGTGACTATATTTTTTCAAAATAGTAACCCTGAAGGTACTTTCGCCTAGTCAAGATAATTATCGTTGAATTGCTACTAAAACACTCAAGAAAAACTTGCGAAAGTTATATAACTACGTCAGAAAAGCTCTATGGGCTTGGATCCCTTTACATTTCCTTTGAAAGAGAAAACTTTAAAAAATGGTTTCTTGTACTCGTACAAAGTAAAAACAGTTTATTGGACAACTTTTAACATTATTTTGTCAGTTAATTCTAATAAACCTAAATCATCAGAACACTTCAGGCTGGCCTTGAAATGAACTCCCTTAAGGCAGTAGGTAACCATTGCTTAACACTTTACCGACCGGCAGTCGATTAATCGACTTTTTGTTCCCAACGCTTACCGACCGATAGCCGATTAATCGACTTTTAATCCACAGCGCTTACCGACCGATAGCCGATTAATCGATTTTTTTTTATTTATTAATAAGTTAGATTCCATTAGGTTCCGAAACCGAGCCGGTGTCTCGGACGATCTGCGGCTGAGTGGCAGTGAGAAGGGCATAGGATTCTCGAACCGCCACCGGTCGCAATTCTTGACTACTTCTCTAGAAACATCTGATAAAATTTATAATATGTTTCACCTATTATTATAACTTAATATTTTCAGTGTGATTTCAGTCGATGATTTTTGTTTCAGAACATGTCATTTTATAAAGTCATGATACTCAAAATACTTTTTTATATTAGTTTATTGTAATTTTGGTATGTAATTAAATATACACAGTACAAATGCACCACCATATCTAACTATGAATCGTATCCATCCAAGGGTCGTCTGGAAGAGATCGCATACTGCGATAAGACCGCGCAATGTACACTTTCTATTTCTTTTTTTTTTATATTTGTAATTTTTTTATAATATATAATTCTATTCTCAATTTGGTACAGCGGAGACTCCGGAGCGAAGACACTAGATTTAAAACGTAATTCGGAGCAACGATTATCGACATTTAGCGACATCTTACGAAGCCCTACCCCCCCCCTAGCCAAGTTGACATTCGACAATCGTTATCGCTAATAGAAACGAAAAAAATGCATTGGAATGACACTTCTAATCGCCAAGTCACACGTGACTTATCCAGTAGAAGTGTCATTCCAGTACATTTTTTTCTTTTCCATTAGCGATAACGATTGTCGAATGTCAACTTGGCTAGGGGGGCTGATTTGTCACATACAAAAAGTACAACATATTAGTAGTAGTGGCTAGTTTATTGTCAGTCTTTAGATGTTTATAAAAATAAATATTAATTAAGTGACTAATAAATAGATTAAATTCTCTGAGTAAATACTACAGAGCAGAGGTGGCCAACCGTTTGAACGAGGCTGTTAGTCCAGTCGATCGTGGCGAGCCAAGAAACATAAGTTTAATATACCTAATAATAATATTTATATGAAACAATACGTAGAACAAACATCGCAACGCATTCACCAACTGCATCATTTTTCAATCGCAGTTCCATCACGTTATTTATTTAAAATTCCAAGAAGTATGTATGTATGTATGTAAACAGTAGATCTTGGATCTAATTAAGTTGGCCACCCCTGATATAGAGTACTTATATTAAACACTAGCTTTTGCTCGCGGCTCCGCCCACGTGAATGTCTGTTTTCGGGTACATGGAAAATCCCGAATCAATCATAGATTTATATAAAAAGCAAATAACCACCTTTACTTAAGTTCTCGTACCTTAATGACGGCAACTAAAACAGGGATCAAGCTGTATCTTCAATTCTACTGGACCGATTTTGTTGAAACATACCGCAATATTTAAGTTGGCATAGTACATTTAAGACTGTAATAGTTTAACCAAAATCTGCCCGCTGGTTTTTGCGTGAAGCCCGAACAAACAAACTAGACAGGTTTGGTTTCAGAAGCCCTTAGTTAGTCGATCTGAGAAGTTTGTTTTTAAATATCTTTTGTTTTTTGAAAATTTGACATTTTACAATTTTATAATAGTATAGATAAACAACAGACCTGCATAGAGTCTGACACACGAATCATGAGCATGAAAATTAGAGGCAAAATAAAACAAAAATCTGGCAAATTAATACTTTTTCATAATATAAATCAAAAATGTTATGATATAAAACAATATTAATAATTGTCCATTAATCCATGATATAAATCCAAGTATCAAAATGTATTTTCCTTACTATATTCAGTAATAGCAGAGTTGAATTTTTTGAATTTGCCGTTATTCTTCAGGGTCATGATGCATGCGTTAGACTCTACATTTCTTTTTACATATAAAAACGTCATAAGAGTAATAGAGGTAGATATATTCTATCTGTTAGGTCTCAGTAGGTTTTAGATTAAAAATAAATAAGAGTTAAAAATTAAACAATAGGAATTCACTGAATAGAGTATTCAAAAATAAAACAATAAAATGTGATCCGAACTCTTTAAGCTCGTAAAATACAAAAAATTGTAAATAATCCTAAATTTTAAATAAAAAAAAATGCGATTTAAAGTGATCTGAAGGATGTCGACTTGTAACAGTGTAATTTATAACTTAATGGCTTCATTAATATCGGCCAGCTTAAAACAACATTATTCTTAACCTCTAAATTTCGAACGCCACCGAACTTTTATAGTTGTTTTGATATAGTTGTTAATAATAAATTAGATTGTCAAGACATAGATCTGTAATTTAGTACAGTCAATAATTTACACTTACTGTTTCAAAAGATATACACAATTATAGGAATTATACATATAATTACGTTGACGGTTGACCTGAAGAGGGCAGAGACATTGGAGCTATGAGTTTAATATCAGGGCTTCGTACAATGTGCAATGACTATCGTGAAATTAAATGTATAAAATGGTGCCGATTCTGTTGTAAAAGAACCTAAATAAATTTAGTCTCTCCCTATCTTTTTCTAATGTCAAATGCCAAGACGAGATAGCAACAGTTTAAGTGCCGTCAGTTTCGTTTAGGAACGGCAAAATTAAAAGATTTAGGCGCGATTTCGGAACACACGGACTAAAGATACGCAAAAACGCAACATTCTTTGAAGCGTTTGACAGAAACGTATGTCGGTACTTGCTATAAATATTTTTGGCGTTTGACATTAGAAAAAGATAGAGGGACCAAATGAAGTTTAGTCCTGTACAACAGAATCGGCATCATTATCATGAAATTTTATCCATTTCTCACTAAAATACATTGATGCCCAAAGTGGTCTGTATCGACGATGACTTCACCACACTTAGAAATTTAAATCTTAGAAAGTAAACAGCACTATACCAGCTGTCAAAGACACATTTGAAATTGATGAATTTGCAAAAAACATTAGCTAAGCTGGGGGAGTAGACTTCACAGACCCTTGCGGGCATGCAGGTTTCCTCGCGAAGTTTTGCATCTCCGTTTAGTATACTGGTCTCTACAATTTAGACAATACATGAATTTCAAATAACACAGTGGTGTGGAACCGGGATCGAACCCACGGCCATTCAATCGTCAGTCGTGTTTATCAGTCCTACACCACCAATGCATTGAGTCTGTTAATAATTGATTTGAGTTATTTTGTATCTATATTATAATTAGTTACAATATACACCAACGTTAAGGAATCAATCACGCGCACCAGTGCACAGTGTGTGTGGTGCTGAATTGTCTTAGTAGCCAGTAACGCGTTTGCGCGGTAAAATTTATTATAAATATGACCTTCGGGGAATTCCGATTTAAAAAGCTAAATTAGTCACAACTAATCTTTTCATAAATCTCGACACGCGAGCCTAAATGACGTACATTAGTAAAGATTAAAGATTTCTATACGGAACATATGGAAAACCATTTGAACCAATAAATTATATCCGTCGTGGGCTTTTTGACACGTCGTTCAATCGTTACTTAGTGAGCGGAAGAATGTTTTACTGTTCACCGGTTACTCAAACAATATTAGTAACAATAGCTTCATAATCTTCTCATGGATAGTGTGATAACCAGCCAAGGGATGTACCAGGCAGCAACATTATCCTTTTAGTAATCACAATGTACTGCGATCTTATAGATGCCCACCTACAGTGGAGATTATAACAAATCCCCCCTCTTTTTTAGAAAAAAAGAGGGTTTTGGCTTAATCTCCACTCTTGAATCAAGCTTTTTGAATAATTTTTGATTGAAAATTGAAATTGGCGTCTGTGTAGCGGGTGCGAGGTGTGTGCGTGGTGGGTTCGTGATGGGTGCGCTGGGTGCGTGGTGTGTGCGTGGCGTGTACGTGGCGAGTACGTGGCGAGTGTGTGGCGTCTGCGTCCCGGGTACGTGGTGTCTGTGTGTGGAGTGAGCGTTGTGGGTGCGTAGTGTGCGTGGTAGGTGTATGGCGTGTGCGTGGCGCGTGCGTTGTGGTTGCGTGGCGGGTACGTGGCGTCTACGTGATAGGTGAATGGCGTGTGTGTCACAAGTGTGTAGCGTGTGCGTGACGTGTACGTAGCGTATGCATGGTGGGTGCGTGGCGTATGTACGGTGTATACGTGGTGGGTACGTGGAATGTGAATGGCGGGTGCGTGGAGGGTGCGTGGTGGGTGTGTGGTAGGTCCGTGGCGTATACGTGATTGGTGCGTGACGGGTGTGTGGTGGGTGAGTAGCCACCACACACCCGTCACGCACTTACGCACGCCACTCGGCGTGGACACACTTTACTTTTTATTTTTCTTTCTTTCTTTCTCTAAGTACTTATGGAGATATGTACTCCGCACTGAATCAAATAACACTGTTTTTCTCAGCGCACTGTATGAAAGCTCTGCGCGGGTCGTCACCTCACACCGCTGTGAACGTGTTAATATCTTAAACTGTTAACCTTAAAGTACCAACTTCAATGTCTCTTTCAAAACAAAGAACTGCATGCAAATTGTCACCTTTTTTCAGAGATGATTAGTTAGATTAGTAGAGATGGTTTAGTAGCAGTACGCTACTTTGTACCTTAATTAGTCCCGGGTTCGAATCCTGATAGGAACAAACTTTGTGTGATGAGCATTGTGGTATAGTGGACGCATCTGTCGGGTGTCACCTGACTTGTGTTGTGCGTCTGTGGACGTTTGAGTTAGATGTCATCGGTGCAAGAGACGTCTGTATATGTAATCGTAGGAAATAATTGTAATGTATACACGACAAATTAATGTTTATACACGACAAGCACAATGTTTGTTCTCGAGTCATGGACGTTTATCTATATATCGCTCATCCAATCATAGAACAAAGATGTAATTACATTTTTGCAATTTATCAGAAGAAGCGTTTCAGTTTAAAATTGAATTATACCCATTTTGTA
>WUAW01011994.1:64565-79399 GCA_017165845.1 Thaumetopoea pityocampa | reverse complement strand
CTTTCCCCTTGCTACGAGCAAGGTGGCTATCCGTTGCCCACTTTTCGCCCCCGCGGGAAACGAGACGTGTCAGGTGGAGAACCAGGACGCCGCCATTTTAAGGTTCAAAAGCGTTAAAATGCCTCATTGCGTTCCCACGAAAAGGAAGGAAAGGAAAGAGGTTGAGGTAAGAAAGGTGTATTGAGCAGGGAGTATGGAATTTGGGAAAAGGATTATAGGATATAGGATACTACTATCTCGGAAGGAATACGAAGAGACAGTAGTAGCTAGGGAGGCCGGGGTCGCTTACCCATATACCTAAGTCTATTTGGCGGACAGACTAAAAGACTAAGTACTCCCTGACCATACCATAGTTTTGGCATAGTATGAAAAATATTCTGAGTAAGTGCGATAAGAACGAAAGAGTAGTCATGTTAGGTGATTTTAATAGCTGGGTAGGAGTTAAGCGTGATGGATATGACAATGTGCTGGGAAGATACGGTGATGAAAAAGTGAATGAAAATTGAGAAAGTTTGCTAGAAATATGTTTGGAGTCGAATCTTGTGGTCACAAACACATTCTTTGACCACAAAAACATCCACTTGTACACAAGACAAGACGGAAGTCAGAGAAGTATGATTGACATTGCAATTGTGGATGAAAGATTAAGAAAGAGAGTGTTAGACACCAGGGCCTACCGTGGAGCCGGTATAAAATGTTAAAAAGATGGTATAGCAGATTAGCTACGACGCCTTGTCCAGCCCTCAGCATCTCAACCGTAATCCTGTCATATGCTGCAGCCTTGCCTAATTTCATACTGTATAATGCTTCCATAATTTCTTCCATACTAATATCGCTTTCAACACAGCTTACATTCATGTCCCCGGGTGGGGTCTGTTCTCGTATATCCTCTTTCTGATACAAACTTTCAAAGTATACCTTCGACCTCTTTAGAATACATTCTTCTCCTCTCACCATACTTCCATCCTGGTTTCTGATTTTTTCCAGCTGCGAGGTAATATTTTTACCTCTTACTGTTCTTGTAGACTTCCAGAAGAATTTAATGTTATTCTGGAAGTTTTCAGATAATCTGTTATCAAATTCATCTCTAAAATTCTTTGTCATTACTGCCACAACCTCTTTTATGACATCTTTCAACATTTTATACTCATTCCTTGCTTTGTTTACATTATCAATCGTTGCCTTTTGCATTCTTTGGTTGCCTTTTGTAACCAACCAGTTCAACCATGCTTTTTTCTTCTCACGCACTACCTTTGAACTTCTGTACATACATTCTTTAATTTACAAACTTTTCTTCTCTTACTTAGACCACACATCTCAATGGCAACATTCAGGATGTCTTCCATAACTCTCCAACTTAATTTACTTTATCTGAGATGTCAACCTTCTCAGTCAACTTTCGTACAAATTTAACTTTTATACGTTCTAGCATACTAACGGGTTCTGGCTTCTGTATGCGAATGACCAGGTCATATTAGCATCATCCGAGAAAGAATTACAAAAAATGGTCAATATTATGGTCAATATATATAATATATTATATGTGTTGATTATGACATACAAGAGATATTACATTTATCTCATAAATTATAAAATAATGTGAGAGCGGCTCCACGTCTGGGTCGATCGCTTACAAGTTTCTAATGATTCGGAAACAGCCCGTCCACCTAAGCTACGATGACAGTGTCTGTGGGCAATATCAGCAACAGTAAGACCAATTTCATATTAAATCCACTAAACCACGAATCCTCTTTTTATTCTCTTTTGTAATAACACTGAAAAACTAGTCGTATTCCTTTTAAAACTTGTGTAATTTAATATTTTATTTGCTTTGTTTTTCCTTTCATTTCTCGACTAATTGACTGAAACGATACGATAAATATAGCATCGTATATAGTAATGCCAATCCCATTAGGCCAGAGTGGTGAATTACAGCTACTATGTTGTTGTTAATACTATTGGTATTCGATGCAATTTCGTGAATGAATGAAATGACAATTGAAAATAATGATACTGCTGAGTAACTTCTTACTTCTGTAGGACTTATTTAACCTCACAGAGTAATTTACTTCAAATTGTTACTATGAGTTTTGTGAAATTAATGCGATACGTAAACTACGACGAATTAACAAAATAGTACTACAACACAAATAATAGTGTTGTTTATAACAGAGTAGTCACAAGCAGAATTTTGCTCCGTCTATACTACAGTCTCTACCTGCTTTAGGGTAGGTACAAATCCTAGTCTGTGGCTTTAGGTAGGAACGCATTTAACCCAGTGTTGGTACGATAATTATTATACATACATGTACGATAATTTTATACCAACGTACGATGTACGATAGCAATTTCTTATTATTGTACACAAATATACGATAATATTGAAATATCCAACTTTTTTTATTTCTTCTGAACGAAATCAAAGTTTAAACAGTATGGGAGTTTCCCAACAACAACACAGAGCGACACAGTGTCGATATTTCGTACACTGTTTCTATTATCTGTGTAAAATTTTTGAATTGGACCAATTTTCGCGCTATGTACTGCGCGGTGCATCCGTGTGATAATCATAAAATCCGAAAAATTACGCGTCGGGCGAAATATAAGTTCGTGATAATATCAATTTTATAATAACTAATCAATTTGATAATATCAATTTTATAATAATTTTTTACGTTATTTGAACATGTACGATAATTTTTCATCAGGTACGACAATCTTAGGCCCCTGTAGTACGATCAGCGCCATTTTACAGGTTGCCAACACTGATTTAACCTTTAAATTTTCGTTTGACTTGACAGTAAGTCGCGTGATATAGGTAATTGTCAAATTTTGGAAGTTTTTATGAAATCTTCACAAATCTGTTACACAAAATAAAATGTCTCTAGCGTATAATAGTCATCTATGATAAAATGTTTGAACACTCAGTCAAGGTACCAAGACATTATAAGATAGCAGCGACTATTTTTAAGAAAGTATCAACTGAAGGTGGTAGTTTGAAAACCTTACTGTACGACAATAAACTTCGCCATTTCGTAAGTGATATTCTATTTACATCAAAGTCTTAAAGCATAATTTTACACAGTATAAAATATCAGTTTGTAATATTTACAGAGGACAAATGTGCTTTATGCATTAATAACCGAAACTATTAAACACGCATCCGACATAGAAAACATATTTGAAAGCTGTAGAATATTAGAAAATGAGTCCAGATTAGACCCATGGCTAGCCAAAGTTTTAACATCAGAACTCTTGTTCGGTAAAAAGTCATTGCCTGGCAAAAGCAAACCAGAGCAAACTATCCTCTCTTATAAAGAAAAGTTTGAAAAATATGCATCTGAACATCAAGATGAGTTGAAGAGTGAAGGTAATTATTTATTTTTATTTTCAGATCAAATCGTGATAGACTATTACAATGGCAGATGCTGATGATCATCCATTGATACCTGTACCATCAAAACATACTGTTCTAGTATTGGCAAATCTTTTCCTATTCAGTATTGCAATGTTCACATTGCCATTTATAGCATTCTTTGGTGTACGACATATTCTTACAGATTATTACCCTGTAGACAAATATGTTGCAACTGTGTGGTCAGTTGTCTCAGCTGTGGTTGTAGTCAATATAATAATATGTGTGTATGCTTATAAAGCATATCATGAAAAAGAATACGATGAACATGGAAATGAAATAGACCAGCACTCTTATACAGTTCCCAGCACTCCAGCCAATAGTACGGACAGGAGTAGTTTGAATGTAAAGCAAGACTGATATCTTAATTTAAATATGTGAACATTCCATTTGCACTTTATTCATTTTCAATTTGTGAAAATCATATAATCAAATATAAAGACAGTGTTATATAAAAGCAATGAACCTACCCTCTGTGAGGCCTTCAAAAAGGAATTAGTTTCAATAATATTTATAATAATTATTTTGTTATGAAATTTTGTATCTATTAATGTTTTAAATGGATGGGCTTATCATTAATCTATAATTATATGTTATTCAGTCTGATTGGCTGAATATTTGGTTCAATTACAACTAAATTTAAAATACCCTGGTCCATCAAAATACACAAGATTCTTGGCTTAAACCATGGTTACTATAGCCAGATCATAAATGGATTATTCATTCTAACATCTTATTTATATGAAAGCTCTTATGATTTTTAAATATGTAAAATTGGTGATGTCTGAATGACACTAACTATAGCAAGGATTTTTTCCATTTTGATTGGAGATTCACATGTAAATAATTCATCATTCATTTTCATGAAAAAATAAACATATCTGCCAATAATGAAACATAATTCAGCCAAGTCTTCAGTCAGTACTTCATGTAACTACAGAGTATATTATTGTATGTAATTCCATATGCAAAAAAGAGTGTTCTATTGATATATATTTGGCACATCTCTAGTTTAAATTAAAAATACAATATACACCTAACTATTAATTGACTCAAATATTTTCAAACATTATTCTTACACCAAACGTAGTTATTAGTTATTAAAATAATTTTGCTGAATTATTGTTTTATTGAATGTTTGAAAATTAGTTTAGAAGTACAATATGCCTTAATCATCATCATCTCAGCCCAAAGACGTCCAGTGCTGAACATAGGTCTCCCCCAAGGATTTCCAGAAAGATTGGTCTCGAGCTGCCCTCATCCAGCGGACTCCCTCAACCTTAACCAGGCCTTGTGTAAGGCCTGCCCACGCTTCGCTTTCCAGTCGGTAGCCAACACCTTGCAGCCCCATTGCGACATATATTTTACTCTTATATTTTGTTGGTATTGCCATGTAATGCTTAATTTACAGGTCTGCAAGACAAGTTGTAAATTTAAAAATATTTTATATAAAAAAAATATATGTATATATAATAAACCGTGTAGATTATTCAGTGCATTAATTATTTTAAATTGTGTCAAAAATTGTATCTGATTGCATGGCATATAATAGGTTTATCTTTATAAAATTAACATTATGTTATTCATTCATAATTAATTACATAATTTCATTTAACTGTGAAATAAGGACTGAAGTAGGTCCCTGCACTTGATTCGCATCCTCTCACAATTAACCCTTTCTGTTGCTCAAAAACAACATTCACTAGAGAAAGAAACTGGGTGCATTAATCTGACTCAACCTTTAGATCATTTCTGCCAGTATACGTTATGAAAGTATCATAAACTTAGAGAATTTCGGTATTGGAAATGCAGAAGGTCTTTCGACGGAAAGTCCTACGACCAGGGTAATAAATCTGAAAACAAAGGACGCAACAATACATAGACCCTTTGTTAGTAGGGTTAGTTAGACAAACAATAGGAAAGACATATTTACAGGTTAGTGTGTTAAGAAGGAAATTATTTACAGATTGATATTGTTCGTATTTACAAATTTACATAAAATAGGGATAAAGGAGGGGGAAAAGATATAAGAAAGAAGGCATTTAAAAGAAGTAGGACGAGAAATTTCTGGTGGGAGGATGTCATAGAGGGAATAGCGTAGTTTAGGACAACAGAAGAAGATATGGTTCACGTCTCCTTTATCAAATCCACGTTTGCACAGAGCAGTACTCCTGATCCTGAGTTTGACAAGTAAAACTGGAATGACCTAGTCTGCAGATAGTAGATGTTGTAGACTTTTTTGCCTTACGGAACTTGAAAAACCATGGAGAGCAGGGAATGTCGGGTTGGGTGTCAGCATAGTGTCTTCCTTTTACCGATTTAGAGAAATTTTTCACTCCTCTTTCCATGATTTCTCAAACTGAGTTTTGGCGAGGATTTATAGTGCTCTCGGGTATTAATCTCTGCAGCAGATTTAGCACAGGAATCAGCAGATTCATTGCCAGGGATATCTGTATGGCAAGGGATCCATGCCAGAATCACGCTGATTCCTAGCTTATGGCAATCAAGGTGAGCATTATTGAGTTATAAAATCAAGGGGAAACGGGATAAGGATTGGAAAGGATTGATTGGAGGCAGCTCTTAGAGTAAAGAAAAATTAAGGTTTTATCAAGATTGTGCGATTTGACAAACCGGATAACTTCTGGGAGTTCTAGAGTTTCGCCTGTAAAAACAGAAGTAGAAGGAGGGCATTTAAAATAGATCATCAATAAAAAATTAAAAAAATATTTGTGGTTTTATACTCTTATGTCTATAAACACACAACAGGTGTAATGAAAACGGAAATATCTAAAATCCAATGTGTTTGCTATGGACCAATATATCTAGGATGGATGTCTTCAAGCATCAGTCTGATATTTAATATCAATATGAGGCTTATTGGCGACCCTTCGCTGGTTGAGACCAATCTATAGCCTTGAGCACAGGAGCAGAGTAACCAGTCTTTCAGTATTCTTTACTTATTACAGGATACGTTTTGAAGAGATTGCGCAGGAATTACACGATTTCATTCCTCCATCCCCATTTCACCATTTGACTACTAGGCACACGGCGGGCTATCGCCCTTACCTCGTAGACATCTCTGCCACCTATACGAAGCAATTTGCTTCTACGTTCATAATACGTGCAGCCAAAGACTGGAATAGTCTTTCTGCGTCAGAATATTCGTCCGATTATAATGTAGGTGTATTTAAGGCAAGAGTAATTAGGTTTTTATTAAGCTAGTACGTTTTACGGCCCTACGTTACATCGCCACTTACCATCAAGTGGGATTGTAGTCAAGTACTGGCTTATAATATCGTAAAAAAAATCATCAAATAAGTGTGAGTATAAGTGTCTTCTCTCCTTTTATAGTTACACCCAGACCTAGATATATTCGGATCAACACAAATCTTCTCACCACCTCTGATGCAATCAGAGCATTCCAGGATGAAGGCTACCGTTTCATTCGTTGTACATCTGGCTCCTATGAAGATTACTTGAAACAAATACAAAACCTGACTGAATATGACTTCACACAAGATTATCACATCAAGACCATATTTGTATTCGCACCTGGAACAAAGCTGCATGAACATGAGTTGTATTTGGAAAATAAGATTATACTTCAAGATAAGGTTGGTATTTAATTACCGCATTTTAAATACTCACTCAAATATAGTCTAAAAGTTGTAACTTACATACGCTTAGGCCGGTATTCCATAAGGGTAGGTTGAGACCACAATTCGCCACATACCACGATCCTGAAACACTTCTCGCCTCATCAACATTCATACATCTTTTCGTGCACTCGTTGACTAAGGGTGCTACGAACTTGACCTTTTTGAAACAAGTTTTTGATTTAATCAATGTAGGTTTTTCCTGATCACCCTCTTCCAACACTTCTACCCGCATTTGCCCGGTATATTCGTTTCGTCATTATAATATCATTCATTCTTTCTAAATGGCCAAAATCCTAAAATTAAGTTAAATGATAATTAAGTTTTATTAACACATTGACTGCCGGCCACCTGAGTATGTGTTGACAGTTATTGCCTCGCTGTAGAAATGGGTTTACCTAGGAAGGTTATTTACTTATTATAACAAACGCATCCAGCGCAAGCGCATTATTGGCTACTGAGAAAAAGAAAATACTATGCACGGGTTAGTGAATGGCTTCTTAACGTTGACGCCTCATCTCGCGCCGGCGCGTGATCGGCAGCGTAAGTGTTAAGAAGCATACATTTATATTATATAGCGCCATTAATTAAACGATAAATTATAACATTAAATTAAATCTGTTTCAATTGGGTTGAATCAACCGTTTTCGTGAGCAGACGGTTAATGCAACCCAATCGGAACAATTAAAATTGGCCAACTACCACCACCTTTCCTTTCTCACGCAATTTTTTTTACGCGCCACCATCTTGTGGAATGAGACAACTTGGAGACCTTCAAGAAACGAACCTACACTTTTCTTAAAGCCCGGCAACGCACCTGCGATCCCTCTGGTGTTGTGAGTGTCTGAGCAGCCATGATCACCTACCATCAGGTTACCCCCAGGTTATCAGGGACCGGGTAGCTTGTTTGCCCCTTATAAAAAAAATATAATTTGTAACAATAAGTCTCGTTATCTATCTATACTATAATAAAACTGCAACTGAGCTAAATGACATTAAATATTCTTGGAAATTTTTAATTTTGTTATTGATATAACAGAAAATATATACATATTTTTTAATTTTTGTTTCTCTTTCTCTGTCTATACGAAATAAGATCTCGCAAAAAATTACTGAAAAGGTTTCGACAAGGTTTTCGCTCATATCTGTTTTATTGCAATCGGTTAAAAGAAAAATTTATGATATTGTATTTTTTTTTTATTAAAATTATTAACATGAGAATCCTCACGGTTTCAGACTTGGTAAATGATCTGGGCGGGCGGAGCTGTGAGCAACAGCTAGTAATTTATAAATTACTTACCTTCCTACTTTTAATGTTATAATGATAATGAAATAATTATTGATAGTAATTACAATTAAATATACTAGAAATTACCAAATGTAGTTCATTTCGTTTGAAAACATTTAAGAATGACGTCATAGTTTATAATCGAAAGTGTCATTTTGATATATTTTTGACGAAAATAAATTTTTATGTTGTGTAGAAATTGACAATTGTGTAAGCTCTCCGATCGCCATTTTCACAGGCCACGGCGATGCCAGTGCACCTGTTGGCGCCACCCGCCGGCAGCGTGGTGCTGGACATGTGTGCGGCGCCTGGCATGAAGACCACGCAGCTGGCTGCTTACATGAGGAATAGTGTAAATATTTGGCGTTTTATTTAAAAGTCGACAGACTAGACAGTAATCCCTGTGTCTTCGACTTTCATTACCATCATATCAGCCACAATACTTGTAGTGTTTGACATGGGATCTCTTCTGATTATCGTTACACTGGGCGGCGATCAATTGTGAGCCTCCTATAGCCACCAGTTATTTGCGATATTTCAGCAGTTAGGCATCGATATTCCCGCACTTTAGAATCCCAATGTCTACTGCATCGATACCCAAAGTGGTCTATATCGACCCCCGGGGGTCGACGTTGATGTGCAAGGGGTCTATAACAACTATCAAAAACACATTTGAAGTTAATAAATTTACAAAAATTTCATATTTTTTTTTATATTAATATATATTAATCACGCTATAGGGGTCTACCCAAAAGCGACAAACATTACAAGTGCTCTATAAGACAATAAAGATTGAGGACCTCTGGTCTACTGGTTCTCTCACCTATATGTGCCACTGCTTATGTTAGAGATTAGTATTTATTCTGATCTTGTCATTTGGGATTATGTTTCTCAGAAATATTCAGGTTAGAGTTTTTGAATTTATTGCTTTGAAAAAATTTGACTTTAAGTCAGTGGCGGTCATGTCTCTGATTCGTAGGTCATCACTTGTAATACAAATTCATTAAATATTTAAGGTCGATAATTTGGACTAATTTATAATCAACCTGTTGGGAATCCACAACTTGTTCATGTATATTAAAGTGCGTAAATTATTCTGGAGTTGTCAGCATCTAAACGCTATGTGAGAGTGAGATAGAACATGTCATTATGCTTTCCTCAAATCCTACTGCCAGTGTGTGATTAGTAATTAGTTCAAGCAGGTACATTGAGTTTCGCTATATTATATGTATGTATATTTTACGCTACTAGTAGTCTCTATAGTTCTATGAGGATTATAATTTCTTTACTTTGTAGGGAAAAATATATGCTGTAGAAAGAAATGAAAAGCGGTATCAAACTTTATGTGATTTCGTTGCTAATACTGGATCGACGTGCGTAGAAACTATTCATAAGGATACTTTAGAAATAAAAAAGGGTGATATAGATGACGTCGAGTATATTCTTCTTGATCCAAGTTGTTCCGGTTCAGGTAAAAACATACAATAAAATTTTTAAAATAAGTTTACTTAAAGAACTACTTTTTGTCTAGCCATCATCTACAGTGTGTCTGTTGATAGACCTAAATCACCACTTTTAAAAAATACCATAGATAATACTGTTATCCATTAATCTGATCTATTTATTGCTCAATCGGTAGATAGAAAGACGAAGTAACTGAATTATCCTAGTACACCCCCCAGCTAGTTCTCACAGTATCCTTGGGAAGAGATGTTGTAATCCAAATATTATGGCAAAATTACTATATTATTAAATTTATTTATTTTAGGTATGGATTTATGTGTACACAACTACATAGAAAGCACTAGACTAGTAAAATTAACATCTCTGCAAGAGAAATTCCTAAAACATGCTATGAATGCATTTCCAAAAGCTAAAAGAATTGTTTATAGTACGTGCTCACTATACCCTGAAGAAAATGAACGTGTTATCACCAATGTAGTGAAGACTTCGAGGTGCAAATGGAGAGTTCAAGGTGTGAAAGAACTGCTAAAAGGTCAGTGGAACAACTTTGGTTCGGCCATGTATGGCAGCATGGGTACAAGGTGCATGTATGCTAAATCAGATTCTGATCACACAATCGGATTTTTCTTAGCTGTACTGGATAGAGATCAANATACCCTGAAGAAAATGAACGTGTTATCACCAATGTAGTGAAGACTTCGAGGTGCAAATGGAGAGTTCAAGATGTGAAAGAACTGCTAAAAGGTCAGTGGAACAACTTTGGTTCGGCCATGTATGGCAGCATGGGTACAAGGTGCATGTATGCTAAATCAGATTCTGATCACACAATCGGATTTTTCTTAGCTGTACTGGATAGAGATCAGAAAGATATGGATAAGTGTTTGAGAAATGAAGAGGATCCTGTTAAAACAAAAGATGCAAAGAATAAAAAAGTCGATGATCCAAATAAAGAATTATCTAATGAAATCATATCTGAAAATTGTGTTGACAATAAAGTAAATAACGAAAATTCTAAATCCATGAAAAAGAAACATAAAATGGATACCTATAATCTAAAAACAACAGATCTGATAGATACTGATAATGACACAGAAGTTCCAAAAAAGAAGAAAAAAATTAAACATAATGAAAGTGATCAATGCTCTGTAAATACTGGAATAACTGACGAAAATGTGCAACTACAAGACAATACTACTGCCAAAAAGAAAAAGAATAAAAAGAAACGAGTTAAAAGTGATACTACGATAGAATCAATAACCAAATGTTCTGAAGAAGCAGGTAATTTAGAAGAATTAGGTTTATATAAGAAAAAGAGGAAAAGGGAGGTTAAGATTGCAGACAACTCAAATGAAACTATGCCAGTTATGGAAAATCAAAATACGATTCCTTTTAAGAAAAATAAATCTAAAGATTACACTCAAGAATCTATAGATAACGCTGAAGAATTTAAAGATGGTTCTTTAGTCAGTGGAAAAGATGAACTTCCTATAAGGAATAAAAAGAAGAAACATAAAGATGTTTTATAGGAGGTCTTGTTAATTCTTTTTTATTAACAAATAGACATTTTTATTAATATAGAACAGTTACTGTAATATTGACTACTATGAATAATAAAATCGTTTATATTTTACAATAAAGATTTGTTTTACTACGATTCAATTAAGAGCTACTGGATTTCAGATTCATGCCAAGTATCCAGATTTTGGCGAATTCCCTTTTTTATATAGGAGGCCTAAGTGTTGATGGCCAGTAGAGAATACCCCTCATATCATGTTCGTCTTTACATATCCTGTATAAGGTTTAAATAAAATACATTTTTAATAAGTGAAAGAAATACAATCTTGCTCTACTCTACTAAAGACCTACGGCTGGCCTGTTGGTAGTTATATATGGTAAATAACGGCTCTGAGACGTGGTGCTTCACAAAAGGACTTTTCCAGAGGCTCAATGTCGCGCAGCGAGCTATGGAGAGGGCTATACTCGGTGTTTCTCTACGAGATCGAGTCAAAAATGAGGAGAACCGTAGAAGAACCAATGCCGTAGGATAAGCAAGCTGATGTGGCAATGGGCAGGCCACAGCGCGAAGATCGGATGGTCGATGGGGTAAAAAAGTCCTTGAATGGAGACCACGTACTAGCAAGTAGTACGTACTAGCGCAGTGTGGGACGGCCACCTACGAGATGGACCTGGTAGGATCGCTGGGTCTCGCTGAATGCAAGTGGCTATGGACCGGTCGCGCTGAAATTCGATTGGAGAGGCCTATGTTCAGCAGTGGACAGCTATGGGCTGAAATGATGATATGGTAAATTATGAAGTTGTACTTACTAAAGCTTACCAGGTGCGATGTGCAGCTGGTAAAACTGGGCGATGATTAAACTTTTCCCCGCCTATATCAACAACCAAAGAAAAATTAAAAACCCCCGACACAAAACTTCTAAAAAGTAATAAAATTATATGTATTTTTTGGCCCTCTGACTTTATTATAAGTACCCAGTATTTTGATCCAAGAGTCGTCGGAACAGGGGATCGCTAAAGATATTTTTATTGTTGCTCGATATAATTCATAAACCTCTTCTGTTTAACGCTCTCTCTCTCTCCTCTAGGCTTACACATTTCTCATTCGCAGTTCAAAATGAGTAAAGGTTTCATTTTATTTACTTAGTGGTCTCCCGACGCGACGACTTCTGGCTCAAAATACTCAGCAGGTACTTATAATAAAGTTAGAGGGCCAACAAACGCATTTGTTTACTTTTTAGAAGTTTTTTGTATCAGGGGTTTTTTTTTTAATTTTTATTTATTGATTATTTCAGATTTTTAAATTGTTTATTACTAGACACGCTACGAACAACGCTCTGTCTTCACGTTCACGTAAATACTTTACTGGACGAAACAAACACACGATCGCAATAGATTTTGCTTGCCGAAATCCTCTCATTCTCAATATCCTCGATCATCATCTATCTTACACATACTCAGTGAGACTATATTTATGAGCCCAAACACGCTATATCTGCTGTAACTTGTTGCGGAGTTGGGTATCCCACAGACTACTTGATGCTGCATCATCCGCTCAAGGTTGCCATGTCTTAGAAATACCACCGAAGTAACAGTACACCAGAATGTCTATCAATTAGACAAAGAAAAGTTGGTAAGAACTTTTTGTCTAGTGGGAAATGAGCTGACGATCTCCAAATTCCTGGGCTGATCTTCATAAATTATAGCTAAGAACCATCTCGATCACATCAGCTGAACAAAAAATCTATCAAAATTGGTCCATTCGTTTGGGAGCTACGAGGCCACAGACAGACACACACGCGTTAAACTTATAACACCCCCCTCTGCGTCGGGGGTTAAAAAATACAAACCCATAAATTCCAACAGTATTTAGGGCAAATGTCATAACACGACACTTCGTCTAGCCTTCATTTCCACGAAACTTTTAACTGTAAGACATAAATTTCATTTTTTTATCTTGTTTATTGTAAATTAAACCTTATATCTTATCGTAAAAGGGTTACTACGCTGTGTTTAGACTTTATGTAAATACACGCTATTTTGTCACGAATATGTGTCCCCCTATTTTCTTTGAACATTCGGCTGAGCGACTATGAATTGTTTTTATTTAATGATATTTGATTTACGAGAGTAATACAATATAAGATATTCTTCTGAATAAAATGAGTAGTCTGACAATCAAAGCAATTATTATCATCGCCAAAGAGTTATCCATTGTGACAAAACATGTAAGATAAACGCCTTCTTAGGGCCCTAACTAGCTTCACGACGACGACTTTTCCTACTCCTTCGTACCCTTGTGTCCCATTATGGGATTCGCGCCTCGCATTCATTACCATAATGCCACCACGTCTGGGATGCCTGCCACTGCCCTCAGGGTTGATGCCGTGGCATTGTGGCATATTTTGAGTTGCTATCAATTTTTCTTCACCGTTATTCAGGTTTTATAACAGTTACGATGTTCAATCTGGCGAGGATTCGCTTACAAGTAATTCATAATAATACCTATACGAAGAATCAAATAATTTTTGTGCAGCAATTGTTACGTCGGTTGATGCTAAATTTTCCTTTTATCGCCTCCCACGTAGCCTTGAACTAATTGAAAAACAAGGTAAAACTTTTTCGATCGGACGAAAAAATACGTAATTGTAATTTAAGCAGGTACAAATTACGTAGGTGATGTAAAATGATTTGCTAGTTAGGTCTATGTAATTATTAGGTACTCAGGCATGGGCGTATCCAAGGGAGGGCTTGCGGGGGTAGCTGCCCCCCCCCCTGGATTTTGTTTACGTCCCTACTAACTATCTACTTTTGTCGATAATAGTTAAGAAACAAAACTTTTTGCCATTTGTAATACAATATATAACTTTTAAAAATAGCTATTGTATAATTTTAAAAATTATAAAAAAAATTACCTTTTTTATGTTTATTTGACTAGGTGCTTATAAAAAAATCTGATTTGTCGAAAGTCAACTTGGCTAGGGGGGCTGATGCGAGAGTACGAGGCACGCGGTAGCTAGCGGTAGGTAGTTAATCTATATTTTAAATAGCCTTTAATTTATCATTGACTAATGATAATATTCTCCATCCTAGTATTATCCTGACCAAGTCAGAGCCCACTTTTTATGTGCTTTTCGTTAGAATGGTTAACTCATCTAAAACCTGGCCGCGGTAAGCGCTGAGAAAAGAGATCGATTTGATGCTAATACTACGCTACAATATGATGATTAACCGATGTTATGTATGTGGTAATATACTGATGGACGTTGGGGTCCTAGTGTTGGACCCCAAATCGTAAAGCATAATGCGGGTCGATCCCCGATTAGGTGGACCCAGCGATAAATGTCTGGACCAAGTATTAACTTATTTGCACGGAAAGTACTGATGGGTGTTGGATTAGGACGCATAGAGGCGAGAGACTGAGTAATACGTATTCTGGATCCTGAACTGGTATACTGTAATAATCGCAATTCAGAAGAGACTACATTGTATTTTA
>WUAW01011994.1:41464-59609 GCA_017165845.1 Thaumetopoea pityocampa | reverse complement strand
CAGTAAGCTTGCGACGCACGAAAATTGATCTGAGTTTGCAGCTAACTCAAATTTCAGTTCGCCACAAATTTACGGCTCACTCAGTCGGCTGCTAACAGTTTGCCTACTGGGGACATAGCCTTAATGATTGCAAAAAGTTATCTTGGCTAGAGGAGCAGTATCCACCAAAAAGGATGTAATTAGCAATAAAAAATCGCGTTATTTGTTAAAAAATAAAACTGAATCTATCCCTTTTATCAAAAAATTTACTTATGATTTTCTTTATAGTTTCCGAATTACCATACGTAGATAATTATTACTACTAGGCTAAAAACACTAACATTATTATTTAAATACCTTTTTAAATACCACTTCTCTGCCTTGATACGAAATTGGGGTTAAAATTTGAATGAATATAAATATTACATTAGACGTGCCACTTTCGACCATATTATTAATGAGCTAGAATTAATGGGGTTAATGTCACCGCAAATAAAATATATGCTAGAGAGGATACTCTTTCATCCTTCAGCCCTAGTCCATACTTTCGTTTCATTTCTTTTTCTTTTTCACGAGATTGTCTTTGTAATAATTTTAAAATATCTGCATGACGAATTTGTCATATATAGTGAGTCTAACGTTAATGTAAGAACCTATGTATAACCTATATATTAGCAAATAAAGTATTTGTTCAGTCATTCATTTAACCACTACACCACCGATGTACCTTACTCTACTCTTTGTTGTACTCTAATATAATATAGTATGTATATTGGGCGGATTATTACAGATTGCGATCTCATCCACACAACCTTTGGATGGTCAAAATTCTACGACGAAGTTACGGTTTAAATCAGTAATGTATAAATGGGCCACGTTGGCTGCAAATAAAACTTATTTTTTTTATTTATTTTACTAATACATAATAATATTAAATGAGTAAGAACCACTTTTAAGTTTATAGACCGTTTTGGTAATAATTGATATCTATACTATAATAAAATATTAAAAGGTCATTACATTAAGAACATTTCAAAATATCTCTCGGGTCGACTTCGTGATTATTTATTTGTTTGTTCGCCCTTCACGCAAAGACCAGAAAGTAGATTTCGATCATACTGGCGCAGTCACAATATATTATTCCAACTTAAGTTTCATCAAAACTGGTGAAGTAGGATTGAAGACACAGCCTGATCCTCATCTCAGTAGCAGTCATAATGGTACGAGACCTCAAGTAAAAATAGATATCGATTTTTTTATGAATTTATAGTTATTACGAGATTTTCTATTTAGTACAAAACCGACATATACCCAGACGGAGTCGCAGACAAAAGCTAATACAATTTAACACTGTAATGATTGGAACATTCAAGTTACATTCGTAAATAAACCAGACTCTCCTGTTAACGTTTGAGTAATTCCATAAATTTAAGTCATTAAAACACAATTATTATAAATTATAATTAATAAAAAATTGTTATCAAAACGCATAAACACAAATCAACGCATATTCAAATGTAAAAAAAGGTAAAAAATATAGAGTTAACCCACATAAACACGAAGCTACGACGACCGCTGGTCGAAGAGTGTGCATCAAGGTAGAGCAACCACATCGTTGAGAGTCTTATAAAAGTTCTTTTTTACAAATTCTTCTTCTTTTACTTGAAATATTCAACCAACTCGCATTGAGATAATGTGTTAGGCCACTGATACCCAAAGCGGTCTATATCGATCCCCAGGGTTCGACGATGACCTGCAAGGGGACCACGCCAACTGTCTAAAACACATTTGAAGTTAACAAATTTACAAAAGAACTATATTAACTACGCTTTGGGGGTCTACCCAAAAGTAAAAAACATTACAGGTGGTCTACTAGACAAAAAAGTTTGAGGACCTCTGTGTTAGACTAACCTGATCCCTTTCTGGTGCTAGAGTGTTTCCTATCCAACAGTGAGGAGAAGATTTTTATTCAAGTCTACACTTCTTTAAATACTAATAAGTGTATAATTTAACTACACACCAGTATGTTTATGAGTTGATTAAGCCACTACGACAATAGATACTACTAGTATGACTACGTTGCTACGTTTTGTGCTACGAACGCTACGAACTACGATTTTTCATAATACATAAAACTCTATCTATATAGATGGTGTAAATACATACATGTATATAGTAATAAATAAATAAATTTACCTTACAATAAAAACATGACTTTGTGATAAATTCTCAAAATTAAATATCAATGTGCACGTATAAAACCCAAATATTATGTCAATTTGAATGATAAAATTGATTATTATGCCTATTTTTTTTTAAATAAGATTGATAAAATAATTAAATATTAATTTAATTGTATAATATATTTTCTTACGCGTAAAGCGTTTTCCCCTACCCGTTCCGGCCACCTTAACACACCCGGGTCGGTGGCCGCTGTACGCGCGTTGCCGCCCATTCGAACACCCGTCACTTGGTTCCGATAGCAAAACATAACCGGACGACTTCGTGCAGATTCATAACAAAAACAATACTAATACTATTGTTTATTAACTAATTAATAACGCAGTTGCAATTAAACTATATTGTGAATGCAAGAAACGAAAATCGGACTACATGTATAAATTTTCTTTGGACTTTCGGATTGTAGCCTAACTGGTTGATATTCGAGAGGACGTTTGTGCCCGCATGTGATTGTGGTTCGAATTTGAGTTCCGATGGCTACAGAAGAGTCTACTATGGCGACAACTGTGGTAAGTAAACATAATTATGTAGTAATTTTTTTTATAAAACAATTTTAGTTAACAAACATAAAAACATTGTTCACAACCAGATAATTTTGTTGGTTGATAGTTTTAAAGACAATTAAATGTAATAACTAATATTTAGAGAATACTTTTGCGTATTTAGATCATAAGTTTTTTTTTTATTTTTATAATAATAAAAACGATTTCTATAATATTCTTAAAACTTTCGCAGTTTTAATTCATATGACAGATTATTCAACGGAACTTAGCACGATCAATTTTAATATTTTGTAACACATAGGTTGCGATTGGATTATTAAATATCCTATAAATGTAGGAGTTATAATACATTAAAGTATATCGGTAAATCCTACTAAATTATCTACAAATATCCTCTAATTATTCATTAATATTATTTTAATATAAAAGTTATTGGTATTTTATATTCCGTTGACATTATACTACTGGGTGGACCACAATAATACTTCACTCCACTCTTTGTTCAAATTCTGGTATAATGATAACGGAGTACCTTACATATGTGACATGAGACCACTGCGGAGTATTTCGTCAATATTATTCTGTCATGCAAGTCCTGTGTAAGGTTTTCCATGACAAATAAAACTGAGCCTAATAAGCAACAGCAATATAATTCTGTGCTGCAATGAACATCTGCTATCCCCAAGATAACTGCTGAGCGTGCCTCCCATAAAGAAGGATTTCCCGTAACCTCTGCTCTAGAAGGCCCGGACCTTATTGCTTATAATGTACTTCAACAAGCTGAAGAATAAAAATATATCGCTATTAATAAAGTCACTAGTATAATTTTATTGTGAAACTTATCAATTTACAAAAAATTAAAAAAACGTTTATATTTTTTCGAAAGTACATGCAGGAATGTACATATAAATATTATAAATGTATATTATATACATATGTACTTTCGAAAATGGAAAAATTATTTTGATCAGCCATTGCCCTTGGAGCACATTCGCCGCGTTCGCTCTCTGATTACAATCTACACAAACATAATAGCTTTATATGTTCTTTTATGATTTCATGTTTTTTCATGACTAACTTCAAAAGTTAAATCACAACTTTGGTTGTAGGTAGGGGTGAATACGCAGCACGTAACCACCAGCGACCAATCGATAGTGGCATTTTTATAACGCGGGTCTCAGGTTCGAAGCCCAGTAGGCGTATATTTTTATAACGCGGGTCTCAGGTTCGAAGCCGACTAGACGTACATTTTTATAACGCGGATCTCAGGTTCGAAGCCCAGTAGGCGTACATTTTTATAACGCGGGTCTCAGATTCGAAGCCCAGTAGGCGTACATTTTTAGTGATGGTCACGCATGTTTGTAAGGTAGTACACGTATAAATTCGTAAATATGTCCTATATATCGCTGTTTTCGGGAGTTTACCCGTCTGAAAACGCAATCACCGCAATAACAACAGACTATTTTATAATTTGTTAGATTATTATTCATAAACTATTTTACAATTTGTCATATGGGAGGTGCCAAGTTCTCCAAAATATTATCAAGTCTGAATACTATCAACAGACCTTGACATAGCTCACAATAATGCTAGATGAACGCTTATGTATAATAATATAAATAACTAGTTTTTGCCCGCAACTCCTCCCGCGTGAATGTCGATTTTCCACTGCTTGGGAAATCCCGAAACAATCGTAGATTTACATCAAAAAACCTTAGAACCACTTTTATTTGAGCTCTCATACTTTTAAAGGTGACTAATAAAACAGGGATCAAGCTGTATCTTCAAATCTACTACATCAATTTTGATAAAACATGCCGTAGTATTTAAGTTCGAATACTACCTTTAAGATTGTAATATTTTGACCAAAATCTACTAGCTGGTTTTTGTGTGAAACTCGAACAAACAAACAAACATCGACGGATTTGGTTAAGAAGCCCTTAGTCGATCTGAGTAGTTTTTTAAATATCTTTGATTACAAAAATTTGACATGTAACAGTTTTATAATAGTACTGGCTTTTGCCCGCGGACCCACCCGCCTCAATGTCGGTTTTCCTCTATATGGGAAATCCCGACACAATAATAGATTTATATAAAAAGCTTTAGAACCATTTTTACTTGACCTCTCGTACCTTAACGGTGGCTAATAAAACAGAGATCAAACTGTATCTTCAGTTTTACTTATCCGATTTTGATGAAACATGCCGCAGTATTTAAGTAGGAATAGTACCTTTAATGTTGTAATAGCTTAACCAAAATCTATCTGCTGGTTTTTGCGTGAAGCCTGAACAAACAAACAAACCGATGGATTTGGTTTCAGAAGCCCTTAACTAGTCGATCTGAGTAATTTATTTTCAAATGTCTTTGACTTTTGAAATGTGGCGTTTAAGAGTTTTATAATAGTATATTATATGGACCGGCCGCGCTGGAATTCGATTGGAGAGGCCTATGTTCAGCAGTGGATAGCTACGGGCTGAAATGATGATGACGATGATGATGATAATAGTATATAGATAATATATTTTGGACACTTTACCAAACACTTATGTAGTACCAAACTAAAATTATTGCGCTTCATCTTTATCGTTGTCCAGTGCCAATGTATAGTAGAAGATTCTTTTTCGGAGTTCGTTGAAAACTGTTGAATCTATCTATTGAAATATACACCTATGGGTTCTAGATTCCAAAAATACTACACACATATAGATAGTATATTCTGAATATGCGCAGCGTATTTGCGCTGAGTAGGTACCTACCCCTACCTGAAAGGTAAATTTTACAACTACGAAATCGTGACTAGACTTAGTTAGTCACAGGTAAGCCCTCCACTCGTTAACCCTTATCTCGTTGAATATCTAATTATAACTGAATGTACACAAATCATTCGCACTGTTAACAATGTCAAGTGGACAACGCAGCAGTAACCTCCAAAGATATGTATTCAATGGCCTGAAATAATCACCAAGATGCTTCGAAGATATTTTTACTAAAAAATATTGAGTTGTCCCTCAATTATGTATTTTTATATGCATTGTAATGTAATTTCATATTGTAATAGTTAAACTCTGCCAAGTTCTACAGTTACTACTTTTGTTAAACTACTGTCTAAACCTTTTCTATTACATAATGTGTCGAATATAACCTATAAAGAACTCAATCGATGAAGTGGTATTCGAATATATATTAATCTATGTATATAGATTAATAAAGAAAGAAAACACATTTAGATAAACACAACAAATACATAGATGTCACAATGACAAAAGAAGACAGCAAGTACAATATAGAAACAGATATATACACTTACGCCTTTTTCGCTGGCTCTCCTGGGGGGAATCGAACCCCGGTCTCTCGCGTGACAGTCGGGACTACTAACCACTATACCACCGAAGAACTGGGGTAGGCACAAACCACTTCTTTCCTCGTGCTATAAGCAAATTGCCTATCCGTTCACTATTCGCTTCCGCGGGAAACGAGACATGTCGAGTGGCGAACCACCAAGCAAAAAAAAATTAGAAAGCAAATAAAATAAACAAAATGAAAATAAACAGAGAAATAACAATATCAGCATTATCCCGTGACGTGCCTGTCCGAAAAGGTCCCACCGTCTCAGCTCTTAACAAGTTTTGTAATCCTATCGTCATCATAATCGACCCGTACCTCACTATAGAGCACGGGCCTCTTTTCAAAATGAAAGAGGTTAGGTAACCTACTGTGGACCACTTTGGCCCAATACCGTACCGTAGCAGACTTCACAATAATAAGTGGTAATAAATTAGACAATATGTGCTTTTCTGGGGAACGTAACGAACTTAACGTTGGATATGAGAAAATAATTATGCAAAAAGTAGCCAAGTGGGAAAAGTACAAATTGAGCTATAAGCATTTTTCAATCTATGGTTGCACTTTGCTTACATAATAACTTATATGTTTGCTCTCAACACGTTCGCTGCAGGTCCTTTGTACTTTGAAACGACGCATTTTGCCATTATATAGACACACAGGCAAATTTACTTCAATGCATTATGAAATCAAATTAGCCACAAGAGAATCTTGATTTTAAATGTCTACTGCTCTTTGACAGCAAGCACTATAATTTCTTTTCTCCTTTTTTTATTTCCTAACCAATTTTATATTTCTCTCTCCTTTTCCCACTAAGTACCTATGGAGATGTGAATTTCGCACGGATTGCAGTAACACTATATTTCGTACATTTACAGCGCATCGTATAAAAATTCTGTATTGGTCAATATGATCTCATACCGCTGTAAACATGTTTGTTAACTGAAATATCAAAATGGCTGTCTTCATATGGCTATGTCATATGGCTACTTTTTGCATAATTTAGTCGACAAATGTACATATTTATATGCTCAGATACGCTCGGTGCGGCTATCCTTAGATACCTATGGCCAACAGTGAACGTGTCTCAGCTGATATTTTTTACAATGTACCATCGCAAAATGACATCTAACACCTATCAAAATAAATAACACTGGTATATTCGATATATTGTGTTAAATTTTAATATATTATTCCACAATCTGTTTCCCGTCTGGTCAACGAGCACACAAAGAAAACAATAGTGTAATGTCTCTATATATCCCTCTTACAAAGTCCCTGCACTGTTATTCAAACAAAATCCACTGCAACTTCCAAGACGTTTGCCCAGCATGGAGACTAGGAAAATCCCTCCTTATTATGGAGGAGGTCTATGCCCAGCAGTGGACATCCAGAGGATGATGATGATGATGAAAGGTGGCAATACAAATGATATAAATATTAAAATGATGATTATGAAGTAATTTTTTAACATCCTTCACCTTTAATGACTTATTTGCGATACGAGTATTTTCTGAACAAGTCTGACCTTTAATGACCTTTTATACTTAATAGTTGAAGTGTATTATTAGTATTGAGTTTGATTTAGCGATAAAATCGCACTGGTAGCTACTTAAAGTTTCGTTCACCTGTTTATCAGATAAAAATCTAATATTTTTACCTAACTATAAATTTACATGAAATATGTGTAATAGGAGAGAAGAGACTTATAATTTTACCACAGTTTTAATAATTTAACAAAACTGCTATAAGGATATTACAGAATATAAGAAAATCAACGAAACATTATACGTACCATTCCATAGAAAGAAGTGAATTATATTTTTTTTTCAACGTGTTTAGTAAATGATTACATGATGATAAATTTAAATATTATCATTACATAATTATTATATTCATAATCATCAGCTCGTGAAAGTCCACTGCTGGACTTGGGTCTCCTCCTCAAGTCCTCCTCCTATAAAAAGAAATGATTTGCAATATTCTCCACGCTTAACTTGTTAAGCGTGGAGTGACAACTGTGATAGTCTCTAAGCTTGCTTAGAGACTATCACAGTAGAGTGTAACTGAATTAAGGTACATATATACTCTATTATCAGCATACTACATTATTAACATATGAGTCGTCTAGAATCAAAGGAGAATCAAAAGAAAGGTCTACTATCAAAAACATTGAATTTTTTCATTGACAGCTAAAAATTGCCAAAAGTGAGATAGCCGCCTTTGATTCTATACGACTCATATTATATTATCATATTTATTTCCAACGTTCGTGAATGACACTTGAATATATGCATATATAATGTATGCCCTTTTTAGAGTCGTGTTTTCTACGTGGCATTTATTTAAAATTTCGAAACGAATCAGTTTTATTCTCAGTATTCGAAACATAATACTTTACTTGATGTGCTTAATAGTATAGTCGAATGTCGACAGAATAATATACCTACAGTACTTACAATAAAGTCCATAACTTCGTGTTTCATGTTCAACCTATTGTTTTGTTCACAAACGAAGCAGTTAAAAAGAGATCTTTATCATGTTAACTAAGTCAGGATCTATTACCATTAAAACTGAAGCGGCTGTAAAAGCTGTCCCTTGCAATAAACAACAAAATAAATAACTTGAGCCTAGGATAAGAATATTGGTTATAGAAAGACTAATGCCTGTGTTAGGATTTGTTTTAAACCTGTAGTACAGATAATAAATAAGACTCATTGCACGACAGTAGGTAATACTTAATCATCACCTTAACATTATCTTGACCTAAGTCATGGTCTGTTATTACAGGGGATATAACTGTAAGGTGGGATAAGATAACCAGCTACCGTCTGACATCGTCCACATAGTTTCCACAATTCCTGCGAAGATTAGTGTTATTTTCAGACACTAATCGAGACTCGTTCATACCTTCAGTCAGTTCAAAAGTAAATGTTAGATTCGTTCACCCATGTAACATCTGCCTGCATAAGTATTGTTTAATCCAAAGATCGGTCCGATTGCCATTTCACTAACCAGGCTACAACCTCCACTGATAAGCATTAGTAACTAAATAGTCACGTGACTACACGGGTAGCTCAGTGGTTTGCTGTCGAGTGTTATGGGTTCGATCCCCACACGGGACAACTTTATGTGAACCACAAATTGTTGTTCTGAGTCGAGGTGTTCTGTGTTCCCGTTATTTGAATGTTTGTAAAGTCCCCGCGACACAAGAATTAATCCTAATGCGGGAGGTGTCTTTAAAAAAAGTCGTGTCACCGTCAGTAAACTTTTAAGTCCCTTGACATTGTACAACTGTATCACTCAATCGTTTAGAAACCATGTGACCGATGAATTGTCAATTAATAGTAATAATAATATAATACACTTTTTTCACCCTTTAATATGTATATTATCCCAAATTAGGATTATCTCTGTCTTGGGTACTGGACAACGACATACATACTTACGAGTATATTATAAACGATAATACATACTATAGACATCCATGACTCGCGTACAAACATTCGAGCTTATCACACCAAGTTCGTCGCTATTAGGATTCGAATCCGGGACCAATTGGCACAGAAATTAGGGTCACTGCCACTGAACCAATCAATCATTGTCGTTGAATTCATGAATGGGATAGGCTAAGATAGGTATCGGTTGATCGAGGGCGGTCGGGGTTCGCGTCGCGCAGTCTGCGGGCGGGCCGGCGCGCGGCATGTCGCGTCGCAACCCCCGGCCGCGCCTACTGTCGCGCTCTTATCGGCAGGCCGCACCGGAGCCAACACCAGCCCCGGAGCCACCCCCGCAACCAGACCCAGACCACCATTCCGACGATGAAAGAGAACCGGGTGATTGGAGACCTTCGCGACCGACGACGCCACCGCAACGCACCGACGACATCTCTGAAGGTTCTGAAGTGGCACCTCGATCTGTGAACCGAGCCGCCGCCGAGCCAACAAGCCGCTATGCAAATCTTAACTTCTGGAAAGCTAGACGGGTCACATTCTACAGGAATGGAGACCCTTTCCATCCGGGTGTTGAATTCAGGTTCAAGCCCGGAAGGGACTTAGCATCAATGGACGCGTTGTTGGATCGGTTGTCGGAAAGACTCGAGTTGCCAAGAGGTGCGAGGTTTATCTTCGGCATGGATGGAGACAGAAAATATAGGCTGGAAGAACTAGAAGATGGGGCGTCGTACGTCGTGTCATCGTATAAGACTTTTAAGGTATGTACTTTGCTTTTACAGGCGTGTTTTAACTAGTACAATATGTACAGAATACATGCATGAAAGTTTCTTTTTTAAGCACATGTTTGTATGTACTGTAATATGTTAATTAGATTTCACAGTATTTCACAATTTACGAATATTTGCAAGAGGCGTGGTTAATTTTTAAAATTTTCCTCGTAAAATAAAAATAGAACAGAGAATACTACTAACTGTTATAGAGGATGAATTTTATCAGAGAGACTATAAAGACAAAATATTTGCTTTAATTTCATAAGTTCGTATACAGCAAGGAAACATAATTTCATTTTTTTTTGCATACCCAGGAACGTAAAACAGTTTGTTTTTAATTACATAAATAGTTTATAAACATCAACAACTTGTTTCAAAAAGGTCAAATTCGTATACACTCTTAATCGAAGTGTATGAAAGGTTGTATGGATGTGGATGAGGCGAGAGATATGTCACGATCGTAGTATGTGGCGAAGTATTGTCTCTGCCTAAACTTATGAGATGGTGGAGTGAGTATATGTATGTATGTAAATATCAGCTGGGGTTGCGTCAATCTTGCTCCTTTATTCTAACATTAAACAACTCACCTGTAAATAGCAGTTTGCGTAATTTGAGTATTTTATCTATGTACGTGATGTTCGGATGTCGATTTTTGTACCATGTTTGATTTTTGTCCAATTGTTAAAACCAAATATGTGTATAAATAAGTATAATATGAAACATGAAATGAACATGAAAATATATATTTTATATACATTACAAGCATACTTTGTTAAGTAAAACATTTTACACTTAGCCAGGTAATAAAATAAAACTTAGAATTCACATCTCAGAGATAGTATACATAATACAACTTAATATCTTCTTAGTTATTTATTTATTTATTATATGGGCTGCGGATAGCCATTTTGCTACATTTAACGATCGTAGCAGGTGGAAAGGAGTGGTCCCTGCCTACCCCAATGGGAAAGAGGCGTGACTGTATGTATGTATGCAGTATATACTATGGTCTCTGCCTACCCTTATAGGATATCGGCGTGAGTGTATGTATGTATTATTTATTTACTTATCGAGAGATATTTAAATATTTTACTGCCTATACGTTTCAATTGTTTTGTGGAGCCGACATAATATTAATATTACTACATTTTTTGCCATGGATGTTGTGAGAACCTGGTTATTCAATTAAATTCTACTGCGATCTCCAATATACCTGCCAAGCGTGGAGATTACGGTAAATCCCCTTTTTTAAGGAGAAGGCCTATGTCCAGCAGTGGCCTTCCACGGGCTTGTAATGGTAATTAAGTTTCGATTGAGTACCATCAATCGTAGTCTGCTAAGTCCCACTATAATAATAATGATGTAAATTTCTAAAACTTAAAAAAAAATTACTATCTCTTTAGTAAAATACTTACTGGTATTTTAATCTAATAAAGTTATGCTTACCCTTACAATTCTTCACCTAGTTTATCGCTTCAAGTGCCCTAAATTTCTAAACGCAAAAATTATACAATCGCTGTAATTATTTCTTTCTACTAGCGTCACTGTAAAACAATTATTGTTTTCGTGAAGCGGTGTCGCCGCCAGAGACGGGGCCACGGCCTTCCAAGATGTGGGTCGCGGGATAAGCCACGCACCAACCAACACATTTGCATTTTGATTACAGCGCACATACACACACACACACACACAAACTTTGTTTTGACCAACATCGATAACGGTTAATTATAAGAAAATTACTTGCGTTCAACTATAATTAATATTCGCCCTCGGAAATTAGTGAAACAATTGACATTCAAATAACGTTGGCTTGAAAATTGCGTGTTTGTTTTACGTAATTTGCGATCCAAAATCTGCTAACTATTTTATGGTAATTATATTGTACTGGCTGTTACCTGCGACTTCGCTCGCATTGTTAGTTTTTTTAATCTTTTATTTTAATTTTTGTAGTACTTTTTTGCAAATGCTAAGCTTAGGGGTAAAATTTTGAAAAAACGATATAGGTTTTTAGTTGTTTCTAACCAGAAACAGATATGTGAATTTTCGTGATTCTTCCTTCAAAAGTGACGAACTTCAATAAAACTGTTCACCCTTTATTTTATCCCCTTAGGGGTGAAATTTCCAAAAATCCTTTCTTAGTAGATGCTTACAACATAAAAGGCATCAACTGCCAAATTTTCAAGTTCGTAGCCCCATCGGTTTAGACACTGCGTTGATGAATCAGTCAGCACAAGTAATTATATATGTATAGAAGATAAATAAATTCTATGTTATTTGTATAATTTCATGATTCAGATATATTGTTGAAATATATACCGTTTAGTGATTTAAATACGGTAGCTACTTAATAGCTAGATAGATAATGGAAATTCCACAAACTAAATTCAGAAAGAAAGTATAAATTATCTGCGAAATATTTGCACTGTAAAACTTGTGGGAAAACATGGATAAATAAATAATAGTTTAAAAAAACTAAAACAACACGCTTTATAAGAAAACCAAACTAAAAATAAAAAATAATTTTACAATCAAAAGCGTGCGGTGCTTTTTATGAGTTTTACGTTTTCTTCTTGGAGTCTTTACTTTTGGCAATATCTGTTTATTATCAAATATATTAATTGATATAGCGCACCCCATGCTTTTGATTGTAAAATTATTTTTTATTTTTAGTTCGGGTTTTTTTTTAATATCCTGATGATCCTGGCCAGGATCTTTAAAAAAATTTTTGAAATTATTGTATTGTCATCGGTCCTTTAGAAGTGTGCAAAGTTTCAAGTCGATCCGATGGTTTTAAGTGGGTGAAAATCGTGTCCAAAGATTCCATTACATAGATAGATAGATAAAAGTCAAGCTAATATAAAGCGTGTAAAAAGACTTTGTATATATTATAGTATTTTAAAGTCTAATACGGCAAAGAGTCGGTGCACTGTATGAGTATATTTAAATAACATTTGACATAAATTTAACGCAAAATAGACGCTGTGAAGTTTTCTGCTTTGTCGTGTCGTTGTGCGTCCTCTACCGTAACTACGTAAGTTATTAGGTAAAGGAAATATTTTCCGGCAAGAGATTTGATCTTATGACCACTTAGATAGTCATTATAAATCTCATGGATCCAAAGTCTCCACCATATACGGCTCAAATATACAACTCGAATCAACGTAGTTATTTTTGAGTCATTTGCGGCGTTAGGCAGAATTTGTCACACTACTAGTTTCAACGACTGTCCCTGGAAGGTGGGACACTGTCAAGGTGTCAACGAAAGCACCATCTCATATCAGAGCCCGTCCCATTTTCCAAGAACTGTACCGTTCCATCATCCCATGAAAAACTATTTTCCTCCGAAACACCAAGCACATTGATTGGCACTGTTAAAAGTCCGGCAGATGATATCGTTAACACCGTCATGTCGACAGATTCTACCCGCACTATTGAGACACGAGAAGTTGTGATATTCAAGCTGTTTGATTGTCTCAGTCGGTATTTCTAATTCGGAAACGTTATCGGCAATGTTCCCTCAAAAACACTATAGCAAAACCTCATAAGTGACCCTGTGGTTAAGTTAATTCCGCAAAAAATGAATGTTTATTTTTTTGTAAAATTAGGTTGTCTGAGCTGAAAGAAACTACATCTGAAAAGATCTTCAGCTTACGATAAGAGTTGTGCTAAACCCTGTATAGAAAATCTTTGTGATTAATTAACTAGCGTTTAACATATACGGTCCACACTAGTTACGCTACCTAAACTAATCCGTAAAAGCCCGGGCTTCGACCTTCCGCGAGAGCCGATGGCGTCGTGCGCTGCCGGCCAATGCACCAGCGCCTTGCACTTGCACGCCTCGAGGTAAGTCTAGACGCAGAATTAACATGCAAATTACACTGCGGAGATGAGTATATACAAACATATTATGTACGAGGGCTTTTCCAATGTGTAATAATATATTTTATATTTTACTGGGCCCCACGATACTGGTATACATAGTATGGGAACCGTTAATTTATTAATTGGTATTTAATAATCTTAAAACCTTAATAAGATTTGGTAATAATAATCAGGTTTAGTAAGTTTATGAATTTATATTTAAACTGTTCATGTATTGCTACTAATAAATTTGAAAATAAATAAAATAATGAGTAAATATATCGACGTTGGAAAGCAAAAACGTAGTAAGTGACAAATTAGTGTTTTTTTCTTTTATTACATGATTGGAATCAGTAAAATAAACTACGTCGAATGGTATGCTCTGGTGAACAATTTTGGATTTGCGGGTTACTACGTTTATGCTTTCTAGCGTCATTATGATTTAAAAAAAAGATTATAAATTCGCGTTTAATGGTAGTGGCCCTACTTTCTGGGTCGATTAGTCCCATGTTCGAATTCCGGTAGTTCGAAATAAAATTGATGTGTCAGTCTATGATTTTCGTCCTTTCTTAAGTTCGTGTAGTTTTTTAAATTTTCTATCGTTTTATGTGACAGTGCTTATCTCCGTAACGGTTGAAACAAAATTTATAAGACACACTGGCTGGTAAAGGCTTTATACGTAATCTAGGCTGTATTTTATCCCCCAAGGCCGGGATCGAAACTACGACATTTTGAATCGTATTCAAAATGTATCGTGTCTAGCACCATTAGACCATCACTGTTCTTACGAAAAAACTGCTTATAAAACCTATTCGTCTTTTTGCCCTAGTTTTTATATTTCCTGCATTGCTGACTCCATCATAATTAACATAAGTTACTGAAACTTTTTAAATTCGCATCTTGTTTCGCAGACCCATAAATTAAACGTTACCTGACAATACCAACAAAATATGGTGGTAAAATATAAAAGCTTGGTATGCTTGTCATCCGTACACGAATAAATTTTGACATTTCGTCAGAAAAAAAAGAAATTCTTATTTTTCACTTTGGCGCATTACGTATGTCAATTTAGGTCATGGTTTGCAGTACTACTTAGGATATAGCCGGAGAGTAGGTTCATTATACCATTTGACATCAAAGTAGAGTACTAGCTAACAAGTAAAAATCTTGATAAAGTATGAGCTCGTTCAAAAAAGTCATGATTAACACTATTGACATGTTTTCACAGATTTTTATTTACTACTAGCACTGGCTACGCTATGTATTCAACGCTTAATATTAAGTGTTTATCACAAAATGAAACGTGTAATTGACCTGCGCCTATTGTTAACGATTTTTCATCGTGTTAAAAGATCAATGCGGCGTCTTTAACGACTTAGGCGCGGCTCCGTATAGTCATGCTGACAGGTTGAAGTATACATTATTGTAATACATTTTATTACTTAACATGCATACGAACTCAATATATATATTTTTTAGATTTTCCTTTTAAACGGAAGGCAAAGGTATTTAAGCCCATGCAGCCTTGTCTGACGTAGATATATAATTTACACAAGTGCTGAAAATGCTGCTGTCTCATTTTATTGCTTCATAGGAATTTTGAGGTCATTCTGACGATTACCACGTTGACTAATAGAAAGTTTCCGCAGACTTATTATCTTGAAAAAATACAATCACTTTGCAATGTTAGTTTTATTCCAATGTTTCACAATAAATGATTGATACGCCAACAATAACAACTACAAAGTTGCCGCCAAAACTCTCACAACGACCCTAATAATTTTTTATCTATTATGTTTTAAAACAAAATTAACTAAACTAATAAAACTTTATTAACATTTATTTTATTTGTTATAACAATAAAGTTGTTAAAGTAAATAAAATAGATAAAAATTGAATCAAATTGGAACATGTGGAGTAATGCTCTAAAATTACAATAAAACCAATAAAATACTGCATAGCACTAATAAAGAATTTATCTACAGTGTGAATTTCAAAATTAGATATCTCAAAATTGATTCGATGTGAATTGGATCCTTTTTGCTTTACCATATCATCCTACAGACCTCCACTGCTCGACGTAGGCCTTCAATAATGTTCGGCTATGAGCCACCTGCATCCACCGATTGCCCGCGACCTTCATTAAGCCATTGGTCCACCTAGTTAAATAACGACCCGTACTACGCTTTCCGGCTTAGGGTCACCGCTCTAGCACCCCGACATCTATCAGTCCATCCATACATTGGACCCTTTTGGTCCATTCAGTAATCATATTTTTCCCTCCATGGCGACCGATATACAATCAATTGCAACAAAGGCACTGTGAGGCTATCAAATGTAATAGTTTTTCGCGTGTTTCAACTGTACGCCGTTAATTAAAGTGGACGCTTGCGTGAAGTAGTTTTCTTTGTTATTATACTATTCCTATTTACATATGTATTATTTTTATGTACATTATGATTAAGCTCGTAATAATTTGTATACATTGATGTATTTTACATAGAAATTCTTCTATAATAGGTAATTTAAAAAATTATAAATAGTAAAATATAAGTTCCGTAGGAACGTAATGAAGAAATTTAATCATTTTTGAACCTCATAAAATGGCGGCGTCGTGGTCTGCAAACCGACACGTCTCGATTCCCATGGGGGCGAAAACTGGACCACGGATAGCCACTTTGCTGAATGTAGCAAGTGGAAAGAAGTGGTTGTATAGTGGTTCGACACTCAATATTGAATTCAGTTCTTTGGTAGTATTGTCGTCAGTATCTCTGCCGATCACGCAGGAGACCGGGGTTCGATTCCCCACCGGAAAACCAGGTAAAAAAGCATGACAGTATGTATGTAAATAGTAAACGTACAATGTACATTTAACAACCAATTAGCTCAGTGGTTGTAACCCTACCTTCTTTATGAATAGGTTCCGAGTTCGAAACCCGGTCGATACAAACTGTCGAGTGTTAAGCACGAATAGTTATACCCGAGTCATAGATGATTATCTATTAGCATTTATATAGATAAATGCTAATAGACAACGATAAATGTACTTGTATAGACAAGTACATTTATCGTTGTCTTGTATCCAAGACACAGGGAATTCTAATCTGGGACTAGAACAATGTGTGTTAATATGTCCAAAATATTATTATTATATTAGTATCTGAACAGAATATAGGTAGGGCGAAAGATGAACAGAAGCTAGAACTAATTTTAATACTTATTTATATCACTTATTTTAATTTCTGTTAGCGTCATAGCGCTTTCCTTAAAAATATTTTTTAATGTAAATTTTATTTTTATATAAATGTTATAAATCTAATCACATATGATCTATTGAAATAATTTCTAATTTTAAGTACATATCGTACTCTATATGTTTTGAAATCCGATCAGTGGTGACTGGGATTCTTTAAATACAAATACTGCCCAAAGAATTGGGATAAGCAGTAATAGTCTGGTATGACCATGCACTAAGTTAACACTCACTTACTCACTTTAGTTATCACTCGCTCCAAACGGTAAAGGATAACATCATGAGGAAACCTATATGCCTGAGAGATTTTCTGGGCGGCGTGCGAAATTTGCCGACCTGCATTAGTCCAGCGTGATGAACTAAAAGCCTAACCCCTCTCATTGTGAGTGGAGACCTGTATCCTACAGTAGGACTGCTACCTGTTATGAATATGTACATACATACACTTACGCCAATATCCCATAAGAGGAAGGAAAGGCAGAGGAAAGGAAAGAGGATGAGGTAGGAAAGGTGTATTGAGCAAGGAATATGGAATTTAGGAAAAAGAATATAGGATACTACTAACTCGGAAGAATAGGAACAGTCAGTAGACGTATTAAAATGAAAACTCCGCACCAGCTCAAAGATCGGCGCATCCCATTGCCTTTGGCAAGGCCGCGCTCGGAAAATCTATATATTTAGAATTATAGACTATACTTAGAATTTTATTTTAATGGGCCTCAATGACTTCAAAAGCAGAAT
>WUAW01011994.1:29821-41113 GCA_017165845.1 Thaumetopoea pityocampa | reverse complement strand
TACATTAAGTATATGCAAAATTTTTAGTTTCTTTTTTATTTTCGCCTGGGTTGGCTCTTATGAGTTTTGTATTTATTTGATACCAGTCCTGTAAATCTTGTCCGAAAATTAAAGCGTTTGTTATTATCTATACTATTATAAAAGAGATAAATGTCAAATTTTCAAAAATAAAGGATATATATGATATATATGTATGAGAGATCAAGTAAAAGTGGTTCTAAAATTTTTTATTTAAATCTGATTGTGTCGGAATTTCCCATGTAGCGGAAAACCAACATTCACGCGGGCGGAGCCGCGGGCAAAAGCTAGTAGGAAATATATACATTATACACGAACAGATTAGGCTAAAAATTCGGAGCTCAACTGCCGTCTAGCAGATTAAATGGTTAAACTAAATAAATCCTAATTAAATTGCTTACACAACCTATTAAAATTCTTACCTGCTCGCACGGTATAACTGCTTTAACGACAGAGAACGCACAAGGAATATTAATTGGGGGATTAAACATTACGTACAATGTGTTCACGTGTTTCTTATACTTATATTTTTCCTCGTGCAGGCAACGTCTAAATTGCACTTTTCTTCCGTTAGACGTCGCTCGCCATTTCCCCATTGGCTAACCGTATCGACATTAAACTCGTAATTCGTACATGTGCTAGGTAATTCAGAAATTAAAAATATGGGTCAGGCAGCGGCGTGTTTAAAGTAACTTTAATGGCGTTTTTATTGAACTTTAATGTGAAAGCATAACAAACAAACCTACTCACATTCGCATTTATAATATTACTTAGGATTATCGTATCATTAATAATTATTATCACTGGCTTCAAACGGTGAAGGGAAACATTATGAGGAAACCTACCCTACATGTCTGAGAGATTTTCTCGACGGCAGCATGTGAAGCCAGTCACCCCGCATTAGGGCAATGTAGTGGATTACAGCTTAACCCTTCTCATTCTAAGAAAAGACCCGTGCCCTGCAGTAGAAGGGTTGATAACAGTGATAATAATATTAATTTATTATGAGTACCCAACGAGATTTATCCACAACATTTGACTGAAATAATAATGCTCAGACTACTATTACTAGGCATCACATTAACAGTAAGGCAGTAAGTAGTTCTCACTTTCAGTATGACGAAAGTACCAGGGTAAAATAATAATTATTATATTACTACGACTCAACAAACATCTAAGACGATCTTTAAAACAAGTGCTAAGCGTATAAATTGTTAGATTTACCGTTAAATTGCACATACGTAACAAAGTGCATATTCTGAGTTAATAAACAAGTCAATAATAAAAATCCGTTACAGTCTGGTATAAAAACATTTATTTCCATAAAACTGCACGTAAAGCGGATTACCGAGAATGACAGAACTCGAGTAAACTAGAATCAGAATATAAGCATTTGAAATTTAAAAATTATTATGAAATAAGTTAAAGCAATGATAGTCTAGTAGTATGAACATGCATTTCAAGTCCTACACTTCGAAGTTCATGTCCAAGACGCAACTCTGTCTTTTCGAAATCATCTGTATATTAATAATTTAATAATTAATTTTCACTCTTTCAAACGACGAAGGAATTTGTAAAGAAACCTACATTCCTGAGAGATTTTCTGGATTGCATTTAGTAAAGTCTCATTTGGGCCAGCATGGTGGACTATACCCTCTCATTCTGAGAGGAGACAGTGGGACAGTAGATGGGTTGATAATGATAAAGGTAAAGTTCTCTTCTGCCTTAGGGGAATTATCTCGGTTTTGCTGCCATGGTTTGCTTATAAATATAAAAGTCACGTCAATAGTCTTGAAAATATTCAATTTTCAATTCGCATTGTAGCTACTGACAGTATTGGGAAATGACTTGTATTTGTTGATTATCGCAAAAATATGTAAATTCTTGTCACAGGTATATCTTTCCAATTATTTTTGAAATATTTGCACGACAAATTTGTTAAAAATACAGAGTCTGAATTTAATGTAAGAGCCTATGTATAACCTATATTTTAGCAAATAAAAGATTCATACATTCATTCATTCAAACCAGTACTGCAGAATCAAATTTGAAGAATAATTGTTTGGAATTATGGATTATTCGATTTCAAATTTTGAGATTTATTGAAGATCGTTTATACCTGATATTTTATACTACATTGGCGTTACTTGGAAATTTTCTTGACAGGGAGAAGCCAGTCAAGTAATCAGCCATATCAGTAAATTTTCATTCTTTCTCTTCAATCGATCCCTCAATGGCTGCGTCGTTTAGTTTCTGATCACTAACTGTCATCTATTGCGATCGGAAGCAACGTAATTCTATCAAAGTGACCTGTCTAATTATTAACGCTGCAACATTAAAAAGCGAAAATAAAATACCCTCTATGTAGATTTACAGGTATCGCAGTTTTATGCTGGGGCATAACCTTCTGAGGATGTTGAAAACAAAAAAAAAAATAAGAAGATATGTGAGAAGGCTAATCCTGGCAACAGAAACTGGTATTAATTACACTAGGAAGAACAAGAAGTAGAAACGGTGTTATTCTGAAATGGAGCCTTTTCAGACAAGCACATTATCTTTTAGGTTGTCTTTCTGTAAGTATGTATTCATGTGTACTATTTTCTGAATTTGTAATGTTTTTCTCAATTTCTTCAATACCGCAGGCACTAATGATTATCACGCAGGCACTATGAGTGGTCAGATAAAGATTCATCAGTGCCAGATCTATCTGCAGTTATATCTATACTTCCCCAACTGCGTCCTTTTGGTCTTTTTTGGCAGTTTTATATTCAAATGGATTAGAAAATAAGGTAAATTGAAACGAGGTAGCAATAATCTTGGTTCAACAAATTACCAATGAGGCGTTAAACCTTTCCGCAATTACTAAAATTAATATATGGAAAGGTATTAATTATTATAAACGATGTGATTTAAGAATCAGACTTCAATCAAATATTACGTAAGAAAAAAATGAAAAGGAATTAGGAACAAGGCCGATAATAAATGGGTTTTATGTTTACAGTGCGTTTTAGTAAGCAAGGGCCCAAATTCCTTATCGGTTTGCGTGTGGTCGCCCGATAGCCGCCCTGGGGGCATAAACACCAATAATTGCTCCACGTGTTATGTAAAGCTCCTTAAGTGACGTCTGGGTTGATATGCATCAGTTACAGTTTACGTTGCGTGGATTCTACTAAGAGTGACCTTGCTCGCCCCTCCGCCCGGCCCTTGCCTCCGCTCCATATAAAATTCGAATAGTGTGCTCGCTCCATCCACCCAAGGTGTTCGTTCGTATTATTACCTTATTGCGTTTCAATAAGGTGTCATCTCGTATGTTTTCAGTGTCTATTAGGCTTCGAATATCGTGTAGGTGGCTCATTTTGTTGGTGGTGCAAATTGGTCAGCTGTTTTGAAGAATCTAGTGCTATACGCGATCGTTAACAGCTGTAGACGTGTGCTTAACGCGATATCAACAATAATTGATTATATTTTTATCAGTCAGGTATTATTAGGTATACAAATAATAAAATTGATTCAATGTGGAATTTATTTAGATAAATCACTTCATGTTTTCAAGTTTAAAATGTAAGAATCATGAGTTGTTTTAATTGTGTTTAAATGATTGAGAACATGGAGAGAGCTACGATTGCATTTAAATCATCAAGCTTTAATCCACCACTGGGATCAACAGAAAGAAACAAAAGCTAAAACTAATCGTTTGTTAATTCTCTCAAGTTTATGTTCTACTTTCGCTAACTCCAAAGGACTCTAACGCCTATATCCCACTAATATATTTTTTGCAGCTGAACCGCGTTTATTAAAATTGGGTACGTAATTAGAACAAAAATCTGAAAATATATATTGCTATACTTATTTTTGTTGAAATAACATCTGAGGGGTGCCTTAGCCGTAGCCAATAGATAAAACTTTATTGCACACCGATATATAAAACGTTACATCATTTACGAAAAAAGAAAGCATTCTTCAAATTTACAATCTCTTTCAGACAACGTTTGGATGAACATACAAATACAATTATACAATTTTATTTCGAATCACGGTGGAACTCACACTTTTTAGAGATGCGAAAATCACTATTATAATTTACAATGCAATTTATTTTTATTTAATTATATACACTAACACAAAATACACCGTGATAATTATATTTTCGCTAAAAATGTTGCCAGTTGGCAGTTGTTGACCTACGAAACCAAAACTCGGCCAGTGTGAGTACACTTAGGCCTTAGGTGCACACCTCAAAATAGTCTAGGGATATTTTATATTTATTGGTGAGCCTTAATAAGTATCAATGTTATAAAAAAGTTTTTTAATGTCAAATTATTGCTGGCACATTTGTGTTCTTTATTCTAAATTCAAATTTAAAAAACTTTTATTAAAGGTGTGAAAATTTTAATTGAACAGAAGTTCAATTAAAATTTAGGTAGAAACCTAAATTTTGCTTTGCGTCTTCAAGTTTTTCGTTGGTTTTTATTTAAAAAAAGTTTTCTTTCAGATAATAGTTATTTAAATTAATTCTTTTGGTGTTTTGAAGCCATGCAACGTCGGCATTTAAGTCGAGAAGAAATGGTTCGTGCTGTAGGCATACTTGAAGGCGGTGCTATTCAAAGGCATGTTGCGGATAGACTTGGTACTAGACAAGCCTAATTTCTGGATTATGGTCTCGTTATCGGTTAACAGATCGCTGTGGATACCACCATTACTCCGAGGCAATCGCGGACGCAGAGTTCAATGGGCCAGGGAACATTTGGATTACGATGATTACCAATGGTCCACAGTGATGTTTTCTGATAAATACCGGTTTGCATTCCATCCGGATTCACACAATATACGTGTTTGGCGAACACCTGGACGATGGGTCGCCTTCGACACTCTCAAATAGTCCACCCATATCAAGGTGGGACAATCATAGTATGGGCGCGAGTACGCCTTGGCGGGAGAACTGACCTCATTAAAATATAGGGCATTCTAACTGCTAGAAGATATCATGATGACGTGCTAAAACCACATCTTACCACATCGATAGCAAATAGGGCCAGATTTTATATTGATGCACGACAAGGCTCGTCCGCATTCGGTTCGAGCTCTAACTCAGTGGTTACAAGAAAATGACGTCGCAGCCCTGGACCGGCCCGTCCAATCCTCGGATTCAAGTCCAATTGAACTTGCGTGGGGCATGTTCCAACGTAGATCATTACGCAGTTTCCAGGATATTTATTATAGGGGGTCGGAAGATGAACTTTTGAGATGAAAACATCGACACATTGATTTTGAGCATGCAAAACCGCTGCCAATGTATGATTAATATCCAGAATGCTTTTACAGATTACTAATTTTTTATTAATTCATAATTTAAGTTGCCTATCTAAGTTTATTTTCTATTTTGAGCACCGGTTCATAAACCAAAATTTTAACCTAAAATATATATTCTGTTATTGTTTATAAAAAAGTGAAAAAAATAATAATAGTAAAAACTGGTTTATTTATTACATAACCTTATAGAGTATGAAATAACGCATATTTTAATGTAAGTATATCTAAAGCAATTCCTTGTAGAGTTTTAGTTATCTTTGAGATACTAAAATATCCTGTTAAAGTAAAAATTATAATAGGAAGCAATAAGTACTTTTGATAATATAAAATCGGTACAACTTAATGTTTTTCGATTAATGTGCAATTATCTGATGATGACTGTCGACCTAGTTACCATCTAGTTTTGAAACTATTAAAAATCAACAAAATAAAGAAGGTGTTCCCATACACAATGTGGTGCACGTGTATCGCGTGGAGATTAGATCTATAATGTTGACAAAGAAAGAACTATGGCTAGTCGGCGACCCACTTTAATAATTAGCGAAAAAACTACACTTTATTACGATAAAATGTTGTTGCTAGTTAAAATAGGGGGTGCTATTATCCGCAATTTGGTGTTTTATTTCAGGGTTTAAATAAAAAATGAAACATTTTACAAACTGTACAAAATCATGCGCTTCGGTTTAATTATATTGAATTAGTAAATAAAAAGTTAAGAATAGTTTTTGTTTAGCACTTGACCTTATCGAAAACTTTGGTATTATTATTTATTTACTGAAGACATAAAATAATTATACATTGTGTAGTCGTATTACTTAAATAACAAATATAAGAAACATTGAGTAAATGTATAACCCACTTTAATGTCTGCGGAATAACTATAGAAGAAACAAATGAAAGTAAAAAGCGTGTGGTAATGAAAAATCAAAAGAAAAAAAAAGAGGACCCCTATTTGGCTAATATTGGTTTTTTGCAAATTCATCAACTTCAAACGTTCAAATGTGCGTAAATTTCTAACTGCAATGCATACATCGTCGCCCCGTGATATAGACCCCCAGGGATCGACGATATTGGGACTAGTGCGCTATAGCTGCGTGCGCGTGCGCTCTCTATTCGTTTCACCACCGCCTGTGCATTTATAAAAAGGGTAGTGTAGGTTATGTTCATAGGTTATAGTTTTGTTTCAGTCACTTTATCGGTGACTGCAATTATCTGTTCTACAAATAAAGCATCTCGGGTTCAGCATTAATCGATTTCTTATTTTTCAACCCTCGGTATGCCATTTGAGATTATTTAGATTTTAATGTAAACGTTCATAATTCTGAGGGTTGTCTTACATTTATCGCTTGATGATTGCTTAATCATGTCGGCTAAGATTAAGGCGCGAAACAAAATAGACCGCTTTCAATTCTGGCATAATTAATACGTATTTTTCCAACATTAGGTATTTTCACAATTGCCAGTTTAGCTGGAATACAAAAGTAAACAACGTATTCCATGTTTGGTGATACCTAAAATGTCCCTATAAGGATTTTTCTAAACAAAAACTATGTCCATCTCCTTTTTCTAGTGATATTAAATTATCATCAGTATCTGCTTAAACGCGTCCAGTATTGGGCATGAAACATCCTCTAATGATCACCACATCAGCCGTTATCCGTTTACATTAATCGGTTACCCAGTTCGCTTAGTCGAAATTTGGCTCACTTCACATTTATCAGTTCAGCGTCGACATATTAACAAAATATTACAATTCAGTTTCAACTTTTTCACATAAATCAAATACAAGATTTTTTCAGAAATCAGTACATGCATCAAACAAGTCCGTGCGTGTATATTCTATATCTTTCCAGTAAGTTTATGTAAATGAATGCGCCGGATGTGCTGGACGGGCGTCACGTTCCACTCCCCCTATCAGGGGGGGAGGGGCAGCAAACTGCACGGTGACACGAAGTCACCGCAGGTACTTGAACTTGACTTACACCACCTAAAAAAGATATAGAGTAATATTTTTATTTCATAACTAGCTTTTGCCCGCGGCTCCGCTCGCGTGAATGTCGGTTTTTTCGCAACATGGGAAATCCCGACACAATCATAGATTTATATAAAATGTCTACCACTTTTACTTGACCTCTCGTACCTAAGCGGCGGATACTAAAAGAGGGATCAAGCTGTATCTTCATCTCTACTGCACCGATTTTGATGAAACATGCCGCGTTAATTAAGTCGGAATAGTATCTTTAAGACTGTAACAGTTTAATCAAAATCTACTCGCTGGTTTTTGCGTGAAGCCCAAACAAACAAACATCGACGGATTCGGTTTCAAAAGCCCTTAATTAGTCGATCTGAGTAGTTTGTTTTTAAATATCCTTGATTTTTGAAAAATTGACATTTATCAATTTCATAATAGTATAGAAGAACATATATTAAAAAAAAGCTAAAGTCGCCGTAATTTACAGCAACTATGATTCATGCACAGGTTCGTGAGCTAAAATTATTATTCAGAGACCGTTAGAAAAACAAGAAATTTCTTATAATTTAACAAAGAAAACAAGTTAGTTTTGGACATTCTGCATAAATAGTTTGATTTAGAGATCGAATTCTCTTAGTTCTCATTTTATTTTCAAGATACTTAAAACTGCATCTATTCATAATCAGAAGCAACCCTTACTGCATATGTAACTAACAATCTATATGCGAATAATTTTCCAAATTAATTGAGATTTGCGGCAATTTATTCGGAGTGATGTGTGTTAAAATGATAGACGTCAGGCCATGGGCGTACCCAGGGAAGGGCAGGGGGCTCCGCTGCAACCCCCCCCCCCCGGATTTTGTTTACGTCCCTACTAACTATCAACTTTAGTCGATAAAAGTTAAGAAAAAGAACTGTGTGCCATTTTCAATACAATTTACAAGTTTTAAAAATAGCTATTATTTAATTAAAGAATTTATATAAAAAAAATTACCTATCTTAATTTATGTTTGTTTGACTAGGTGCTTTTAAAAAATCTAAATTGCCCCCCTGGCTCAGAACCTGGGTACGCCCATGGTCAGGGCTTTATTATATAGATACCTAATGTGACTTCCATAATTTTTTGGATAAAACGAATTGTTTTTTTTTTTTAATTATAATAAGCTAGCACTTGACTACAATCCCACCTGATAGTAAGTGGCGATGTAGCCTTAGGTGGTAGAGCGCACTAGCCTAGTAGAAACTGTTCACTCTTTTCTTGAAAACGTCCACATTGTAATCTGAGGGAAACACTGACGCCGGCAGACTATTCCAGTCCTTAGCCGTACGTATTAAGAACGAAGAAACAAAACGTTTAGTACGGGTGGTCGGAACATCAACCAGGTAGGGATGATAACCCACTGTACGTCTAGTCGTCCGATGATGGAAGGGAGCTGGAGGAACTATATACTGTTGAACTGCTTATCAAATGTATCTTATTTATGCCTACCGAAATTCGCCCTCAGTACAATACAAACTCGAATCAATACATAATTTCTATCATACCATGAAACAAAAACATGAAGTGATTTATTAGTTACTAGTTGTTGTCCATAACTCCGAGGTAAACTACCGAAATTTTACTTAGAAATCTTAAACATTCCCAGTATAAAAAGTAGGTTATCTATTTCTGAGATGTCTTCTTTTTGACAATGAAAATTCGTCAAAATCTATTCAGCCATTTCGAGATAAGCCCGAACAAACAAACAATATCAAACACTTGTTTGTGATTTAGTCACGTGCAAATAAGGAAACTGTTTAAGAAAAAGTATTTATTTAGAAATCAATAACAGGCACTTTAATTTTATTTATTTGTGTATATTTTTGTACACATTTTTTTTGTATATACTGTGATAATTGTTTATTCCATGTAAATGTGTGTGCAATAAAGTATATTCTATTCTATTCTATTCTAAGTATATACGAGTTATTCCCGCCAGTTTTTTTTAATTATAAACTATTTATTACCATGTTAATGTTTGGATTTTGTGCACTTGAGATTTGACTACGTGAATCTATATTTATTATCTACGTCAGTGTTTTGATAACGGTAAAGAAAAGCAGCGAAAGTGTGGCGACCGAGCCGGTACCGGTGGCTTAATGCTGCTGACAGCTCAATGCTGGACACCGAAGAAGAGACCTTCACGGTTATATCATTGCCAGTATATTCGCCTGAACCAATCGTGAGTCTCGTCTAGCCTTCTAACCAAAAGAAGATCGCTTTGCATCGAGCTTGACTACCCACATCCTAAAATTATTTTGACGGGTTTTGAGGGAGTTGCATAGTGATTCAGCAGGCCACCCATAACTAGATCGTTGCCCAGTACATTATGAAACGCCTATTACAAAGCTGTCGAATAGTTGACGTAAATTAGTATATTTACGTAACAGCATGTTGACGTAATTTACTGTAGCTGACGCTGGAAGATCTTCTTTTGGTTATAAAATTGAAGTTTACACGTTTTAGAGTTGCGAACAATTAGCTTTTCCATTTGCTATTTATCACTGATCAGTAGATTTAATTTAATCACTATCTAAATTATAAAATTGTTAGTATGTATTAGTTGTTGGTACTCAAGAATATAAGACATACACACGAGCTTCGCGTCACCAAAAGTTGACTAGTCGAAATTCCCTAAGCTTTATTTATTCTTCTACTTTCTTAATTTATTGCATTTAACCAATTTGATATAATTCTGCCAATGTCCGTTATGAAAGTATTATAAACTTAGGGGGTGGTAAGCGGTGAAGATAGAGAATTCTGGCAGTGGAAGGACAGAGGGTCCTTCGACGAAACTTCCTACAACCATAAGCGTTATTTATGCCTTTGTAAATTGAAATCTTATAAATAAATCTGAACAAAGTTCTTAGCAATTATCAGATTGATCCGCTGTGTATACTTTGCCACGTATGTGTCATCATCAACATCAACCCATCTTCGTCCATTACTACTAATGTCAAAGTGAGAGGGGTTAGGCTACCACGCTAGCCCAACACGGGATGGCAGAGTTCACACGCTTTCGAGAAAATCTCTCAGGCATGTAGGTCTCCTGACGATGCTTTCTTTCAGCGTCTAAGTACATATATCACTTAATCACAAATGCCACTGAATTCAGTTGGAAATCAATCACTTCATTATCATAACTCAGCTTCGACATATCTGTTTACGATAAGTTCCTTTGAGGTCCACCAAAATAGAGAATTTTTATTTAATAAAGCAATTGATTATTGGACAACCGGAGTACGCTAACCACATTATGCACAACATCGCTCCTAGGGACAAGTATTAAAATATTTATCTAATAAAATATAATTATAAAAGAGATAAAAGTATTTTTCTGTGTAATGTAAAAATATTTTGCTATTTAGGCTTAATCACTTTTTCGACTTTGGTGGATACAGACACACTTTAATAACTCCTGCACCTTCTCTCTAAACGTCTTCGTATTGGCATCTTAAAACTGCAATTCGGAATCACCCAATGGATCTTTGACCATATAAACTATGAGTTCGATCTGAGAATCCATCTTCTCATTAAATGCGATAAAACTAACTGCAATAGACTAACTTCCAGTGCCATCTTTACATAGTGCTGGCGTTGGTCGACGTTAAGATCAAGTTTGTGATTGATAGCAACAAGTTTATGATATCAATCATAAACTTGTTGCTATCAATCACAAACTTTCGTCCTTATAATTTAAAGTTTCAGCACTCAATGTCTTCTGATTGTAAGATTTTATATAATAATTATTACTTATGTAATGACTGTTTGTGTCAAAATAAAGTGAGAAAATATTATGAAATATTAAAATAGTACAAAACTGTCATAAGTTTTGACGTTAACTTATTCAAAATGGTTTAGTCAAACAGGCAAACCAATACTTTTAGAACTCTGTCTGTAATATTTACCAGGTTCCGGGATTATTTCAAATATATAAATACAATATTCCTCT
>WUAW01011986.1:23641-38429 GCA_017165845.1 Thaumetopoea pityocampa | reverse complement strand
TGCGATGCGAGTATGCAGTTTCCTCAAGAAGTTTTCCTTCTCCGTTAAGTACATTGGTGTCTACAATGTAGACCGTACATGAATTACTCAGTGGTACGGGACCGGGATGGAACCCACGACCCTTCGATTGTAAGCCGTGTCCTAAACCACTACACCACCAATGTACTGAATTAGATATTATAGATAGATTTAAACGATAGTTATGTATAACACGAAGCGATACAGTCATATCTCTATATCTAATTCTATTCTTTTTGTTATTCTTTATTTATTAAATAGGACTGTCAGATTTATTTAGTTCTTTATTTTTACGCTATCGTGTCACACAAAAACAACTTAAAAGACACAATGTTGTTTATTAGTCTCTTAAAATATTAACAACAACTTACTATTAAATCGTTACTTATTATTAAATGCATTAAACCTAAAAGTAAAAATTACGGACGAACGTCATCATTCCGTCTTACATGCGCACGCTCGACGGACCATGTAGGGGCAGGGCGCGCACCGGACAGTCTTACATCAGTCCACATTCACACTAATATTTACATTTTTCTTTTCACCTTTTCTCCAAAAAAGCTAAAATTGCTGTATTCGGCAAACTACAAGATTACAGTAAAGATAAAAAGACCACAGTGTAAAAGACCTGAAATACAGGGTTTCCCCGGAATTAGGCTCCGGTCCACCCTTATTTGTTCTATTGTACTGCTATTGTTATTCTTTTATTATTTAACTAGCTTTTGCCCGCGTCTCTTCCTGCGTGAATACATGAGTAATCCCGAAACAATAATAGATTTATATAAAAAGCCATAGACCACTTTTACTTGACCTCTCGTACCTTACTGGCTGCTACTAAAACAGGGATGCAGCCGTATCTTCAATTCTACTGGACCGATTTTTATGAAATATGCCGCNAACCTGAAATACAGGGCTTCCCCGGAATTAGGCTCCGGTCCACCCTTATTTGTTCTATTGTACTGCTATTGTTATTCTTTTATTATTTAACTAGCTTTTGCCCGCGTCTCCTCCTGCGTGAATACATGAGTAATCCCGAAACAATAATAGATTTATATAAAAAGCCATAGACCACTTTTACTTAACCTCTCGTACCTTAATGGCTGCTACTAAAACAGGGATGCAGCCGTATCTTCAATTCTACTGGACCGATTTTTATGAAATATGCCGCAGTATTTGTGTCGGAATAGTATCTTAAACACTGTAACAGTTTGGCTAAAATCTATCCGCTTTTGTGTGAAGCTCGAACAAACAAACAAACATTGACGGATTTTTGTTTCAGAAGCCCTTAATCAGACGAACTGAGTTAGATTTTTTAGAATATCTTTATACATTAACACATTCATTGACTATCACTCAACTGCAGCTGCGACATAAATTAAAAAAAAATATTTTGATTCCTGAGATTTGAATTTACTGAAATCTATAACACGTTATAAATGGTCTGATTCCATTACAAGAGGATTAGTACGTTGCTTTTTGAATATATATTAAATATCATTTGGGGTTTCGTTTTTATAGGCTTTTTTCCAAACCGTAGAAAATTCGTCAAATTCGTTCAGTTATATTCTCATAGGCACCTCGTTTTCGCCCGGCGGGGAATGTGTTAAACGACGTTTTATAATTTTATAATAGTACATATACTATATTATCTACTCATAAGTAGATGCGTGGGTGTGCTGCGCGGGCAATTTGTACTCTTTACACGAGAGAGTTCACCGTTTGACAATTTCGGACAAACATTTGCGCTGCATAATATGCGGCAACTGATGGATTTCACCTTTAGGTGAACACGTCTATTAAAATAAAATAACGCACGTAAGAATAAGACGTGTACACGTGTGCGGTTGCATTTAATTTTTTTTTTACTATGTTTAAGCCAGTACTTGACTACAGTCCCACCTGATGGTAAGTGGCGATGTAACATAGAGTGGTAATACGTACTAGCTTAATAAAAACCTATTCGCTTATCTTAAATATAAGAAGAATGAACATAATATTATTAAAATATAAAAAATGTATAAAATATACAACAAATTGCTTAAATTAATTATAAGAAACGAACAAACAATTGACTTAGCAGAATAAGGAATAAAGAATGTATCGCGGTTACAGCCGAGTTCACCGTTTTAGGAGCGATGTAGTATTTCAAGTAGAGATTGTTCCAAAAAGTCATTCTTTGGACGTGGGGTTCGAATCTCGCCTCTTCTATTTTGATCGGAATGGCAGAACTCTGGCCTCCGTAGTAAAGATAGTTGAAGGTGTCCTTGGTGACTGGAGGCCAAGGTGTTGTAGAGTTGCTCGATCCTGCTTTTACCGTCGGAACGCTGGAATAAAGGATATAGAAATTTATTATTTCTGTGTATGTATCTTATTTAAAAATGGTTCAATAATTAAATGAAGTTATTTTTATACTTTAGTTTTCTGTGACTTGCATTTAACTTTTGCCAGGAACTCCTAAATTTGTGGCTCTATAGAATACTTCTAGTCTTTTACTTACTACTTAAAAGGATTTCTTTACTTTAAAGGTTGCTTTATCGTAATCAAACTGTGGTAATAAAATGTTAATTAATAATAAATAAAAAAATAATCCTCTGCGGTGTCGGCATAATAACAGCGTCACTTCTTTTCCCGTGTAATCACGGGAAAAACAGCTAAGAGATGCACCAGGATGACGGGCAGCATTCATCTTGCAATTCAGCCGACATCTACTGAGATTTCAGAGGTGCCTGCCAAGCGTGGAGAAAATAACAAATCCCTCTTTTTTATGGAGGAGACCCATGTCCAAGGGCGGATTTCCATGGCTGATCGTTTGATGATGATGAAATAATGACAACATAATAAAGAAAAATATTAGATAGTATAATCATGCAAACCAGCCATGCAACAGAATACAATAATATAATTTGATCAATCTCTTCAGATACACAAATTATTTATATTAAAAATATATATCTATTTATTATTCTCACGACTAGAATATTTTTAGTTGCTCAATTTTTTGTTTTCAATAAACAACCTCAAAATATTTCCATGAAGTAGAAATGCTTTATCAACTAGAAATCCATACAAGTTCCGCCAGTCACACAGTAGAGGTATTGTTTATAAATTTTGATAAGAAACTCACCCGGTGTGGGCAAATTCTGTAAACCGCTTCACAATCGAACTCATAACTGATTCATCTGCTGGCTTCAAATCATAATCGAAGAGGTAGTTCAGTATTCCTCCATGCCTGACGCCGTTTAATGGAATTTGGGTGTACATCCAGTCGTTGTTCTGTGTTCCCATATAGCCGAATTCCAACAGTCGCACCTCACTCTTAGACGTCAGTGCTCTTTCTTTGGTAGTTCTAATTACGGATACGACCACCATCGTGTCTCCTATATAATCCAAAAAATCATCGATTGTTCCCATATTGATTTGACTCTTACCGAAATAAAACTCGCGTATTGATTGCGTCTCCTTCGTCCTGTTGTTGCTCAAATCTAAATCGACTTGTAAGAAATTTGAAAAGTTTGCTTGCATGCTCTCAAGCCATCCACCGAATGATGCTTCTGCTGCTTTTAAAGTTCCTTCTTCTGTTACAAATCCAGTAATATAGGGGATTTGACTGTAGTTTCCCGATTGTAACAAAGTTATCGGAACATCAGTAAGAATAGAGTCGTTTGACTTTAATGCTGGATTTTCTATACACGGAGCAAAAAGAGGTGTGTTGTTTGTAAAATGAAATTCATTGATTGCCGTAGCCAAGACGTTGATATCAGTTAAAGTTAAATGTCGTGCAAAATCGGAGATTTTTTTATGTGTATATCCAAGCTTCACTCCCAGACTTCTGGCGTATCCTATTGGATCGTAAGCCACAGCCCACGGTGCTAATGCAGATCCGCTAAGTGCGACAGCCTTGTGTATTAAACCCTGGGAGCGAGCTGACAACGTTAATATGTCGACTATAGCCGCTCCAGAGCCATGACCCGAAAGGACAACGTTGTTTGGATTACCGCCAAAGTTACCTATGTTCGCATTAACCCATTTAAGTCCTTGAACAATATCTTTTAAACCAGCGTTTCCAGGGGCCTCCTCGACGCCCAAACAGAGAAAGCCAAAAATGGATAATCTGAAGTTCATGTAGACCATAACCACATTTTCTTCTACAAATCTTTTGACGGAAAATGATTGCGTGTAAGATGTTGAGTACTCTTCGGAATTGAGGATGACTATAACTGGCTTTGGTGTGCTGACGTTATTTGTAAAGATGTTCAGAGTAAGGCAGTCTTCGATGCCGATTAAACCCCGAGTGGATGGCTGCGCGCATATAACATTGCTGTTGATGGCATTCAAGACTCCTGGATGCTTGGGAGGTGGCGGTGGCGTCTGGAATAAAAAACAAACAAATTGAAACTCGTTTAACAGTAGAAGATAAAGGTGCGGCCGTGTTATGGTGCGCAGTAGACAAGCGATGTTAGTGCAGTGATAAGATACCGAACGCAATCAAATTCATGTATGAAATCATTTTATTTAATCATTGCACACGTTGAAATAGTGATTACGATTAATGGGCCAGTTTCATATGCTGATTGTTCACAGAATACTCATTAGAGTATTCTCCTTAATGGACAGACAATTTTAATGTCATTTGGAGAACATATATTTTGCATTGTAATTAAAATATATTTGATGCGTTTATTGTTATATGGGTAGAAAAATCTTACGATATCGATAATCTTACGAACATATATATGCTAATATTTAAAAAAAAACTCAAATGATACATATCAACCTACGGACGTCCACTGTTGGACATAGGCCTCCTCTAATGATCGCTACCCTGAGCGGCTATGAGCCGTTTGTATCCTCCGATCACCCACGACTGTGGTCATGCGCCCACCTAGTTGGGTGTTCAAGCACACGGTTTTCAGTTTGGGATCGCCACTTCAGCACTTAAGGAGCTCAACGCCCATCGGTTCTGTAAGCTGTGTGCCCCGTCCACTGCCACTTCAACATACAAACCTTTCAATGCTTCAGTGTAGGTACCGGTGTCGGTGCAGCGCCGCTGAAGAGGCTGAACCACAAGTTTTTCTTTTATTATTATTATTTAAATAATGACTATATGATTACTATTAATTGATTTAGAAATATCAAAGTTTCCATCGTCAGTTGCATTTTTTTGTAGTTTGTACATATAGATCATACACATACCCACAAGCCTATCAGTTACCTCTGCATCGTCCAAAGGTTGACTGGTAGTGAATGCCATAAACATGAATTTCGCTATTACATTATCTGCATCAAGTTTAAATAAATAATTTCGTTTTAAAACATTATAAAAGTGGACCGCACACTGGACAGTGTCAGATTCATTCTCGACTGTGACAAATATTTGTTTGCCGCTTACCGTCGTGTTTGTTCAGTCTTGGCATAGTTTGTATGTGTGAATTATATATTTGCGAACGGCCCAGGTCTTATTCACAAAGACTTGTGTGTTATTCACAAAGACTTGTGTGTTATTCAAAGATTTGTGTGTTATTCCCAAAGGCTTCTTTTCTATATGTTAATACTCTACCCAAGACGGTGAATTTCAGTCTTTATGAATACGAGATTCAAGGTTATTCCCGGAAACAAATCGCACCCGAATTTTTGTTGAATAACATACTAGTTGATAACATTTTTACTCGTATGTTATCGATTATTTATGACGAAATTACCTACAAACCTGTGTGTTTGTGTTGTACTCATTAGTTGAAGCGTAACATTAACCAGTCTTGTGTTATCTGATAATTATGATAGACGCCGATGTTTTGTTTGTAGTTCAATGTTTCTCGTTTACGTACTAACTCATAAAACATTACACTTGGAGCCCTGATTATTATAAAACTTCGACTAACTCTGGTATTACGCTTAAGTATTTTTTTCTTAACGGTTGTATTAGATACAACAACGGCTTAAAGTTAAACTACGATTAAACCACGTTCTGTACTAAAGGGGCTATCACAGGGCTTATCAGTATTTGATTTATGATTAGAAGATATTCAATATACATACATACCCATCAGAGAAGCTGCCTAGCTTGTCTAATAGGTACGTATATTAACTTACCTTGGTGACTCTAACGAAACACCTATGTGTATGTAAATAGTAAAATCTAGACCCAGATATTAGAATAACGCCAATCGTTATGAATCCTCTTTTATCTTGCCAAGATGTGTTCCTGTTCTGATCGGTTCACTGTGGTCGATATTCAATATCCTCGATGGCGCTGTGTGGCGCAGGTGTAATGATGGCGTCACTCCATCTTATTCCGTGGATGCTATGAGAACCAGCTAAAATATCTACCATAGGATAATGGATTCAGTGTTATCCCGTTATTCAATCAAAATCTACTGCGATCTCCAAGACGCCTGCCGAGTCTGGGGATTATGGGGAATACCTACTTTTTAAGTAGGAGGCCCATGGCCAACAGGGGACAGAGGTTAACATTACCCTGAGGATGCATAACGATTTCGTTGGCTTCCGTATCGTAACTCACGACATCTTTTAGGATCGCCTTAGGTCATGCCACAATAACAGTTATATTAAAGCACCTTCTACCGTCGTGCTCTCGCAGTTGGTGCATAACGTGGCCGCGTCTGCACTGACCGCAGTCTCAAAGGTCAAGGACATCAAGATTGTCTCGGATATATACGTTGGGTATGCGATCCGACTGCATAACGTCACTCATTCACTTCAGCGTCCGGGTCTCCGTGACGCGAAGTTCCTGAATATACTCAGGACCTAGCTAGTATTCTCTGCCACCTAGGAGAACTGTTCTGACAATTTGAAGTGTTATTTGTACAATTTGTTTGGTCATTTAAAATAATGAGTGAGGTTCGATTGAGGAACCGAATATACCGGGCAAACGTGACTGGAAGTGTCGGATGAGGGCGCCCAGGAAAACCTTACCTTGAGCGAATCAAGAAATTGTTTCAAAACGGTCAAGTTCGTGGCACACAATCCACAAAAGAGTATGAAAAGATGTATAGATGTGGATGAGGCGAGGGAAGTGTGTCAGGATCGTAGTATGTGGCAAACTGTGATCTCTGTCTACCCTTATGTTATACCACCGGCGTGAGTGTATGTGTGTATGTATTGTACAGCTACTTCTTTATTTTTGGAGATACCGTGCGATATAGGCGTGGATATCGGTACCAATACTAATCCAAAATATCTGAGTTTTATCTGTATTTCCGGCCTTGTCAGTACGCATGCGGGTGGTAGACGGCTCCACAATTCCGCACGATTTGCAGGACATGTACTCGGTCTTCGTCGTATTCTCAGCCCTAATTTAGCTTGATTTATTTACGGAGAATCCACCATCCCGAGACATATTGTCTTGCGCTTATTCTTTTATTACCGTGCATCATTATCTCATTTCGAGTGTCGTTTAATACGTCAATCAAAACCTAGCTAACCTAATTAATTAATGCGTTATGAACTTTGATATTGCCGCCATTTTGAAATGGACAACTACATACTATGACAGGACGCGTGTATGCGCGTTGATTGGTCATACTGTGTGACAACACTTATTCTTCTACCTGCTGTTCCTAAACCCGCCTTCAGAATGCAAGTGTTCGTCATAGCATCGTTAAGCTTACCATCGTTCGATCATCTGATTTGTAATGCGATTATTTAGCAGAAAAGTTTTAATTGGATTATGTAACCTATTTACAACTTTTCTTATCGCCTTATCAGGCGTGGCGTATGAAAATACTATAGGTAAAGAATGTTGCTGTTTCTGTTGTAACAGAACCAAATTTAGTCCTTCCCTATCTTTTTCTAATGTCAAACACCAAAACGAGATAGCAAACATTTATAGCGAGTACCGACTTTCGTTTCTGTCAAACGGTTCATAAAAAAAGTTGCGTTTTTGCCTATCTTTAGTCCTTATGTTCCGAGATCGCGTCTAAATCTTTTAATTTTGATGTTTCTAAACGAAACTAACTGGCCAAAATTGTAGCTATCTCGTTTGGATGTTTGACATTAGAAAAAGACAGGGAGAGACTAAATTTAGTTAAGTTCTGCTACAACAGAATCAGCATCAATATGCGTGTTGTGTGTCTGGTTTTATTCACACATCTTTTCCGGTTCTATTTGCCCTAGTTTGCAATTCACTGCCGCGCGCAATCGGGAACTGTACCGCACGTTACTCATATAAAACTAAAGTTCGTGAATTTGTTCGGTTCGAAATGGCAGAATCTTCTCAATAAATTCACAGTTTTATTATATTTATGTATTAATATTTAACTTTTATCGTATTAGACTATCTTGTATCCTGTATTTATGTATATAAAATCCATTTATTAGTGACTTTAAATAAGCATATTTCATACTCCATCCTTATACACTCCTTACATGAGATACTTCACTACCTTATGTATTGTTAGCACCATTTAAAGGTCAACTGGCAGAAAATGATTGAGACATCTCCCATATGCCATTAGTGTGTGAAGTAAATAAATAAAAGTAAATTAAAAATCATCCAGATCAAAAGTGATTACATTAATGATATTTTTGTACAGATGTAGGCAACCGTCGCTGTTTGCTCCTAGTGGACCAGATTAGGTCCGTCGAATAATTCAGAGTACCACGTTTATATCAATGATATGATGATTGTAACGTGAGTTATACGTGTAAATATGCATAGTTTTCCTTTAGTGCTGATAAATGTTTATTCGAGCAAACGGTCCTACCTTGAGATAATTATTGTATCTACGCAAATTTATATTTATATCCACACTAAAATAATAGGAGAAGTGCTTAATAGATACAGGGAGGCTGTGTTGCTTCGATGTAATAGAGTTACTGCATCTCCTCCCGTGACTGCTGTGAGACTCAGCTGAGGAATGTACCGGGATAACGAGCAGTTATTGAGCGTTATCCTATTATTAACGAAAATCTATTGCGATTTCCAAGACGCCTGCCAGCCGAGGAGATTTTGGCCAAATCCCCCCTTTCTAAAGTGGAGCCCCATGTCCAGCAGTGGACATCCAACAGTTTATGATAATGATGATGATGAGATGCAGAAACATTTCAAAATATAATATTACGTCATAGAAACTTCTAAATTTTACTCCTAAATCTTAACGGCTGCTACAAAAACAGCGACCAAGCTGTGTCTTCAACTCCACTGGACCCGCTTTTGATAAAATATGGCGCAGTATTTAAGTTGGAATTAGTATCTTTAAGACTACAAGTTATGTGAACAAGCAAACAAACATATGTCGATGGATTTGGTTTCAGAAGAATTAGTCGATATGAGTAATTTTTTAAATATCTTTGATTTATAAAATTTGACATTCAACAATTTTATAATAATATAGATGTATATTAACCCTTCTGAAATCTTCTGTAATGTCTTCGGGTGGCAATAGGTTTATGGTTTGTTTTCTTACATGCATGATATGAAAATGCACCTACTATTGTCCAAGACGACTAGCGTTTAATTTAATGATAGCCGGACTCAACAGTTTAAGATGTATAATTCAAGACATACTGGTCGTCACTAATTTAAGACATGACCGCGCTGACCTTCCTTAAAGTGTTCATTTTTGCAGTTGGTTCCTCGCTGAGACATTAACGAAACCAAATAAAGTGCTAGACGACCGTCCCACAGTTCATTAGTTTCATTATAACCTTCCTGAAGGAGTTTCATCGTTCGGAGTATGTAGTCCACTGGACTAAATCTCTTTCATGAAAAGAGAGATTGCGTCTTAGAGATCGTAAATGTTGTTGAACGCAGATGGCCGTAAAGTAACGTTATTATTACGCCGGTGCCATTCAGCGTATATGCAGTTCACTACATAAATACACATGAAATTACCTTAAATCTGTTGGATCTGGAGGTCGACCCGGCGTATGGGATGCCGTAAAATGCGTAATAATCACCATCACCAGCTTTGGATCCTTCTACAACACCTTCGGTAGTGTTAACTTGTAAACCGTGCGCACGCGCAACTATGAACATACACAGCGCGTATACCAACATGATTATTTACACAAGCACACACAAAAACATTAATTTATTTTTAAAGTCGGCCCACGTCCGCACGCTACGGCAGCGTGTGGCCAAATGGCTATTAGCGATGACTCAAAAATATTTTTTTTTCACCTGAGTCAACGTTATTATCAGCACTTGCAATATCAGTGAGGCCATCATTCAGATAATGATTTTTTTTTAAATCATAGAGTTTTTGTCATTTTATTAGTTCGACTTGTGCAATGATATGTAGGTTACAAAAAAAGTTTTCACAGATATTAGCTACACCGTTCTGTAAGACTAACTGTAAGGACTTCCTGTGTGAGTACTAAGGTACTTGTAGTGGGAGTCCTTAATTCACTTCGGCAATGTTAGAACTCATAATCATCCTCTGTTCATATTCGTCTTCACTATTAGGGCACGGATTTCCCCTAATCAGGAGAGGAAACAAGCGGCAGCCAGCGGCCATTCAGATTTCTTTATGAAATTTTTCTTCATCATAGAGTACATTGGTGTCTACTATGTGGGCCATAAACTAGTTTGAAATAACCCGGTGGTACGGGGCCGGGATCGAAACCATGACCTTTTAATTGCGAGTCGTGTCTAGTGCCACTTGACTAGCAATGTTCAGAATTACTTGATCAAAATCAATTATGTGAACATTACGCTTTCGGCGATGTAATTGGTGGTAATTCTGCTGTAACAGAACTTAACAAAATTTAGGCTCTCTCTTTTTCTAATATCAAATGCCAAAACGAGATGGCTACAATTTTGGCGCTGTTAGTTTTGTTTAGACACGTCAAAATTAAGAAATTTAGATGTGATCTTGGAACATGCCGACTAAAGATACGCAAAAACGCAATATTTTTTGTACCTTTTGACTGTAATGTAGGTTGGTAACTCGATAAAAATGTTTGCCATCTCGTTTTGGCGTTAGCTTTGACGTTTGAGTCTAAATTTATATAGGTTGTGTTATAGTAGAATTACCATCAATAACGATTTTTAACATGTTAGGTCGCGGACACGACGGCAGCAGTACATTGGTGACTTAATAGTACATTGATATCCTGGTAGTGCTAGACACGGCTTGAAATTGAAAGGTTGCAGGTTCGAGTTATTTCTAATTCATGTACGGTCTACATTTTCAACACCAAAGCACTTAACGGAGAAGTAAAGTGTGTGAACTTTACAATGTGCACTAGGTCAGCGTGGTGGACTTCGGTTTAATCCCCCTCCTGATTACGGGAGGTCCGTGCCCCTGTAGTGGGGACGACTATGGTCTGGGAATGATGCTGATGTAACCAGCGGTGGAATTCAACTGGCCGTCACTGATAATGATTTTTTAATTGCATCACGCGGCTGCTTGGACCCGTTACCGCGTGAGCCCATTAATATTACATCTGAGCTATTAAATACCAACTGGAATATATTTGGTTACGCCGCGACATTGTTCTAATCGTCTAACATCTATTCAGGCTAATGAGTCTACTGATTTGTTCCGTAATGAGACTGCGTTGTGTGTTTGTTTCATTAATAACGACCGACTGGCACAGTAGCTGTGACCTCGCTTTCTGTGCCAATCAGTTTAGGGTGCGAATCCCTGTGGGGAAAAATTTTGTGCGATTAGCACAAATATTTGCAACCGAATTATGGACGTATTTATCCATATACTAACTTTTGCTCGCTTCTCCGCCCGCCCCGAATGTCGGTTTCCGCTACATGGGAAATCCCGAAACAGACAGATTTATATAAAAATTCAAAAAACCACTTTTACTTGAGCTCTCATACCTTAACGGTGGCTACTAAAACAGAGATCAAGCTGTATCATTAATTTTATTGGACCAATTTCGATGAAACATGCCGCAGTATTTAAGTCGGAATAGTACTTTTAAAACTCTTATAGTTTGACTAAAATCTATCTGCTGGTTTTTGCATGTAGCTCGAACAGACAAACATCGACGAATTTGGTCTCAGAAGCCCTCAGAATGATCGACGTATGTAATTTTTGTAATCCGCGAACATAAAAAATATGAAGATCTGATTATTCCTGTTTGAATTAAATCACTTTATATCCCCATTTGGGAACTAAGTTCTCAAGAAATTGATAGTGATAGTGACATCGCGAGGAGAGTGACTGCGGGTCATAAAGTGAATGGTAAGAGTGTAAACGTAAATAAACCACAAAAATGTGACCTCTACTCACTCATCGGCCGTGCAGTTTGTGCAAGAAATTGAACAGAAAAGGCATCTGGCTCGTCCGTACGGCCAAAGCCCAAACGGCTAGTAGAATTTGGACTGAGGCCAACTAGGACACGGTAATTTAAAAGCACAAGTACTCCGATATTCCGTACGAAATAATTTCGATAAATAACAGTTTAATTGGTTTCAAAAGTTCAAATAATTTACGAGGACCGACTTGTAATAGTTTTTAATCTTTATCAGAGGACCTCAAACCTGACTATAATATATTGCCACGCAGTTGCTCCTGACGAGATTGCTGAATGTAATACTTACATTGACCTAGACAGTTCTGAATATTGATATATTTACATACTAAAATGCATTATCTATTGTTTCATCTATATTATTTTAAAATTGTTAAATGTCAAATTTTGTAAAACAAAAATATTTAAAAAATCTCATTTTGAACCTTATAAAATAGCGGCGTCGTGGTTCGCCACCCGACACGTCTCGTTGCCCACGGGGGCGAAATGTGGACTGCGGATATCCACTTTGCTACATTAAGCGATCGTAGCAGATGTAAAGAAGTGGTCTCTGCCTACCCCAATGAGAAAGAGGGGTGAGTGTATGTATATAGTATATACTGTAGTCTCTGCCTACCCTTATGGGATATCGACGTCAGTGTATGTATGTACTCAAATTGACTTCTGAGGGCTTCTGAGACCAAATCCGTCGATGTTTGTTTGTTCGAGCTACATGCAAAGACGGGCTGGTAGATTTTAGTCAATCTATTACAGTTTTAAAAGTACTATTCCCACTTAAATACTGCATCAGGTCTCATCAAAATCGGTCCATTAGAATTGAAGATACAGCTTGATCCCTGTTTTAGTAGCCGCCGTTACGGTATGAGAGATCAAGTAAAAGTGGATCTAAATCTTTTTATATATATTATTTCCCATGCAGCTGAAAGCCGATATTCACACGGAAATGTGTTTCGTGTACCCGCCAAAAATGTTCCAGATATACAACATGTTTCAATCATCATCATTGTCCCGTAGAATTATAGGATCATAGTACTTAGGGATTCACGAGGATTTTTGGCAGTACTTAATACCAGCTTGGTGTCTATGTCAGCCGGTTCATGTCCCTCGCGGGTACAGTGATCTTATTTATGTTCACGGCGCACAGCAATAACTCTTAGAAGAAAGAAAGAAAAAAAAATTGATACAACTGAAGTTATTGCACGCTATTATGTATGTACAACAGAGAAAGAAAGAAAGAAGAGAGAAAAAAGTTAACTGTATCGACGGGAACTTAGGTCGGGTTCGAGCATATCAGTAATATATCTTGGACACTCACTCACACTGATCTAGTTCCAAACTAGGGTTCTCTGTATCTTGGCTACTAGACAACGATACACATACATGTATAGATAAATACGTCCATGACTCGGATACAAACATTTGTGTTGATCACACAAAATTTGCCTCTACCGGGATTCGAACTCGGGAGTCAGAGGCACAGAAATCATGGTCATTGCCACTGTGCCAATCATTCGTGAAAAGATGCCAGGCAGTACATCCGACGTTGGTATTCTATCGGATCCATGGTCGCGTCGCTCAGACATCGAGCATACCGCATATCCTCGTGTGCTGTGATAGGTGCCCCTAAAATGTATGAATAATGTGTATGTTATGTGGACAGGTATATATAATACTAGCTTTTGCCCGTGGCTCCACCCGAGTGAATGTCAATTTTCCGCTACATGGCAAACTCGAAACAATCATAGATTTATTTATAAAAAGCCTTAGAACCACTATTACTTGAGCTCTCATACCTTAACGGCGGCTATTAAAACAGGGAAGTTAAACAGGGCCGATTTTGATGAAACATGCTGCAGTATTTAACTTGAAAGTGTACCTTTAAGACTTTAATAGTTTAACCAAATCTATCCGATGGTTTTTGTGTGAAGCTCGAACAAATAAATAAATAAACATCGACGGATTTGGTTTCAGAAGAAATATATTAGAAGTCCTTAATTATTCGATCTGAGTAGTTTTTTTTAAATATCATTGATTTTTGTGAATTTGTTATTTAACAATTTTATAATAGTATAGATATATAATAGCAATGTGGTGGAGACATCTTACACTTGATAAATCCATAAAAGTATGTAAAATATTTAGTTTAAAATTCATCCATTTCTAACAAAGGCGTCAGTTCAACAATTTTTCTCGATTCAATCGAGTTAATGAAAGAAGGACATTCTGTGCTGCACTCTAGTGTAAATTAGATCGAGGTTCTTTAAACTGTAATAATTAACATCTCTATTAGTCAAACGGGTTACCCTTTCATCTCGCAATTTTCTCTGTCTTTCACGCAAACTCGATTAATTGGAGTCGGGACTATAGGTGCAGCGAACATTGGTCCTATTGTTTTCTTGCTTTCTTTTTAAAATTAAAACTAGCGAATGTTCTAGACGAAAATGGAAAATGATATATCGCTCATTCAATAGAATAATGACGTCATTGCAAAAAAGTTAAAATTTTATTTTGTGTTTAATTTGGATGATTTGTTGTT
>WUAW01011977.1:9029-40605 GCA_017165845.1 Thaumetopoea pityocampa | reverse complement strand
TTAGATTGCAAGATCTTTAGTTAAATGCTATAATTCGTCATCAAAAGGCAAATGTATTGTAAATACCATTCCTTAGCTAAAGACAGTGCGACAAGTTGGTGTACGAGTATTAACTGTACTCTTGCATGACTCTGTCAGTTATTGTTCAAGTAAACGGGATTACTGTGATCCTGTTAGTCAGTAGGTATGTCTTCAGTGCATTTGCTTCGGTTACGCGAACACCTGTGTAGCGATTTCAGTATTCCGCAATATATTTCCAAGAATTTATAGACCAGTAATGCCATTCGTATATACTGCAATTACAAGCTGAAATACGATCCGGTTGGTTTTAAGGGCCCTTACGTCTTTATTCTATGAGCTTGTTCACTATTTAAATAGGTTAATTAATGGTCGCCGTCGAAGTTGTGGCAGAATCCTCACGTGATCACACGGCTTCGGCAATATGGGCTAGAGAAGATCATTTGGAGGGTTTTAGTGGGTGCGAGCCCCACATAACCTTTCTGAGCTATGGGGCAGGCATTTCCCCCCGGTTAAAAAAAAAAGGTTTGTTAATGGTCTAACTTTATTTGTCTCTTTAACTCTAGTATAAACATTAGTTTTAGTTATTTGATCAATTTAAATCTAATTAATCGCAGGTATCGTAACCAACCGTGGTGATAAATGCTCACGAGTATCCCATGATCAGGTATGTGGGGCATGTCGGAGGACGCCAATTGGTTTTATTGGGTGAGAGCCCCCATTTAGCGTTCAGTGCTGTGTCCTTTACATCAGTGCAACGAGGTGTAATCAGGACATTTTTGCTATAAATNGTGCGAGCCCCACATAACCTTTCTGAGCTATGGGGCAGGCATTTCCCCCCGGTTAAAAAAAAAAGGTTTGTCTAACTTTATTTGTCTCTTTAACTCTAGTATAAACATTAGTTTTAGTTATTTGATCAATTTAAATCTAATTAATCGCAGGTATCGTAACCAACCGTGGTGATAAATGCTCACGAGTATCCCATGATCAGGTATGTGGGGCATGTCGGAGGACGCCAATTGGTTTTATTGGGTGAGAGCCCCCATTTAGCGTTCAGTGCTGTGTCCTTTACATCAGTGCAACGAGGTGTAATCAGGACATTTTTGCTATAAATAAAAAAAAAAGGTACAACATAACCGATAAACGACAGATAATTACTAAAATAATTAGAGAAATATGTAATATATTCTAAAGCAAGTGAGGTGAGGATCTCTGGATCTCGTTGGATGCAGGTGGCTATGGACCGGTCGCGCTGGAATTCGAATGGAGAGGCCTATGTTCAGCAGTGGACAGCTACGTGCTGAAATGATGAAAAACCATTTACTAAGACGTTTTGTTAATTAACGTGTTATATTCTATTTATAATTACATATTTTGGAGCGAAAATTGATTTCCTCTTGATCATAAGTTGATGTTACTGGTGCCAGTTTGGTTTCCGGAGGATATTTTCAAAACAATAAACATACTCGTACAAGACATGTTACATACAGTTTAATTAATTTCTTGAATAGAAAATATATAGCCACTACCTACAATAAAATAGATTGAGAAGATTTAACAGACCGCTAACTAGAGACTTTCATGCATAGAAAGTAGTTAAAATTAACAATATCGTGTGAACAGAATTTTCGCGGCACAGAAAGATGAAAATATTTTAAAAAAAAAGAAATTAGAAAAGAACATCACGTGCAATGATTGGCAATAATATAAATGATGGTAGTGGAATAAAGCAAGCAGCACACAAATAGATCAAAGAGAAAATTCAAAGCTCATCTGCTGTCTAGAAAATTCTACGGGTGTGATAAATAAATACAAATTAATCGTTTACATAACCTAAAAATAATCCTTTTAGCTCGCACGGTTGTGTTTTGATAACAGAGAATGCACCGAGACACTAATTGGGGGATTAATGGCTTTTTGTTCGAACAATTTAGTGCCAGCTTATTTAGGAGGTCTAGGCAATCTACATATTGGAGAATATTTTTAGAAAAAATATACAGTCAGCAATCTCACGTTGTTTACGGAGTGGAAGAAGATGAAAACAGATGAAATTCACACTGTACTTGCAATCAATCTAGAAAATTCTGTGCTACTAATTAGTTATGTTCCCAATAGTTATAACAAATAGATTCTCAGTAGTGGCATCGCATCTACTTTAGACTACTATCGGTACGGTAGATGTACCAAACAGTCTCGATCGTCTATGGGTGTCGGTAGCTATTTACATCAGGTGAGCTACATACTCATTTGCTATATCTATATTATAAATAAATATCTTTATTATGGATTTGTCAATTAACTGTAGCAGACATTAATATTTGCGTAGTAAATGCGACACTTGTCTTTAACAGAATAGAGTCACTCGTGTAAATGTTTCAGGTAATCAATCAATTTCGATCCAGGGCGGTTAATTCGTCCCATATTCAGAGTGTTGTTTGAAACTGTTTTGTTTATGTGTCTACCTAGTTCACTACATAGTACCTCGTACCCACGACAAATGGTGCTTCACTCTCGAATATCGACACATTCATAGAAGCTAAATCTCGGTGAAGAAATACTCGTTTTAATTTAGTATATATAAAAAGCTTTGACGTATTCTGCTTGCTATATTTTCTATATATTGGAACCATAATATTATTTATCGTCTCTGACCAATTTTAGTGAAAAATTGATGTTTTGGTATGAGACATTTGGCACATATTCCAAACATCTATAATCACTGTTCCTGGAATACTATGAGACAAAATAACAATAAAATTTTTTCATTACTTACATACATACAATCACGCCTTTTTCCCCGGTCCTCGGGNCCTGGAATACTATGAGACAAAATAACAATAAAATTTTTTCATTACTTACATACATACAATCACGCCTTTTTGGTTGCCTGTCGCCTGGGTTCGATTCCCCGCCCGAGGACCGGGGAATCGAACCCAGGTCTCCCGCGTGACCAGCGGGGATACTGACCACTGTACTACCGAAGAATTCGGTTAGGCAGAGACCACTTCTTTCAACTTGTTACGAGCAAAGTGACTATCCGTGGCCCACTTTTCACCCCCGCGGGAAACGAGACGTGTCGGGTGGCGAACCACGACGCCACCATTTGATGAGTTTCAAAACTGAATAAAGTTTCATTGTATTCCCACGCCAAAAAGATGAGATAGGAAAGGTATCCTGAGCAAGGAATGTGAAATTTGGGAAAAGGTGTATAAGATATAGGATACTACTATCTCGGAAGGAGTAAAAAGAGACAGTAGTAGCTCGAGAAGCCGCGGTCGCTTATTATGATAAGAATATATATTTCCATATAAATTATTGTAGAATTTATGTTTTGTTTCATTTTATATTGATTATGAAGCTGGCGCAAAACGCGCAGAATGCCGCTGTTTACAAGATTAAATAACTGAAAATTGACAGTTGCCCCACTGATTGGGCTTCACAATGAGTACTTATGTGACTATCGAAACTAGCTATTGTCTGCAGCTGTCACGCGTAGTAAATACTTTAATGAAAATTGTTCTGTCTTATTCCAGATCATGAGTGAATTTCCTCATATTCCGGGTCATGTTATACGTATTGAATTTCATAATAAAAGTTCATTTTACCGTTTTGATACGTATAAAAAACTGTAACAGCGCTTCAAGCGAATATGAGATTAAATCGGCATGCAAATTTTACAGCGGCGTGACATTACATTACATTAATTGAAAACATGATGTCATGGTACAGACACTTCCATTAATCAATTAGTTCATTAAATTATGGTAGTAGTAGCTACTATTTCAATAAAAAGTGTCCATTTTTTTTAAATCATTTTCTGCAGATTTTCTTTCAAGCAAATCAATTCAGCTGTTTTGGCAATCGGTTCAGCTGTTTTTACCTGATTAATTAATAAACGTATACTACTTAATAAATAATACATATAAAGCAGTAATAGCCTAGTGGTATAATGTTACGCCCCTTTGATTTTTCGAAATTATCTACCTATTAATAAATTTAAAATTAATTGTCACTCGTTTCAAACCATGAAGGAAAACGTCGTGAGGAAGCCTACATACCTGAGAAGAGGGCTTTTCTCTTTTATCGACGGCGTGTCCCAGTCTCCCAACTTACATTACGCCGGTGTGGTGGACTATTTAACCTCCCTCATTCTGGGAGGAGACAGCAGTGAAATAGTTGAAGGGTAGATGGTAATGAAGAAGTAATAAACATCTAAACATTCCCGTGTATAACATCAGTGAAAGTTAGATAAGCATTCAGATAAAGGTCCGGGAGTACTTAGTCTTTTAGCCTGTCCGGCAAATAAACTGAAGTATACGCGTACGCGACCCCGGCCCCCCGAGCTACTGCTGTCTCTTACTCCTTCCGAGTTAGTAGTATCCTATATCCTATAGTCTTTATGCTAAATTCCATATTCCTTGCCCAATACACCTTTCCTACTTCATCCTGTTTCCTTTCCTCTCCACTAAGCCGTGGGGATGCAATGAGAAACTTTTAACACTTTTGAACCTTATAAAATGGCGGCGTCGTGGTTCGCCACCCAACACGTCTTGTTGCTCGCGGAGGCGAAATTTGGGCTGCGGATAGTCACTTTGCTACATTAAACAATCGTAGCAGGTGGAAAGAAGTGGTCTCGGCCTACCCCAATGGGAAAGAGGCGTGACTGTATGTAGTATATACTATGGTCTCTGTTTATCCTTATGGCATATCGGCTTGAGTGTATATATGTGTGTAAATAAGTATTGGTCGGTAACTGAAAGAGGTGCAGTTTCGCGACTCTATTTACAGCCTAGTATAATAAAACCGTGCAATTAAATACTCGACCATAATTTCCCCAGTGATGTGAACACGATTTCCGTTGCAACCGTCCTGGCGGCCTGCTACGTATATGTTACGTTGGAATGAATAATTTGATTGCCGGCTCGATGTGAAGCCTGCTAATTATGACAGCTAGTGTACAAATTGAATTCCCATAAGCCACACCAGTGTCCATTTGGTAATTTAATACATTGTCTGCATAGTTTTATAATAGCACTGTATTTCATATGATAATTTATTTATTTATTTAGCGACTGATTGGTACAGTAGGCAGTGACTTTCTGTGCCAATGAGTTCCTGGTTTGAATCCTGGTAGGGACAATATGTATAGTTTTTATCTATATAAGTATGTAGATATATCGTTGTCTAATACCCAAGATACAGGGAATCCTAGTTTGGGACTAGATCTGTGTATGTGAAAAGTGTCCAGATTATTATTATTTATCAAAACAAGTACACTTACAGGTAACGACTAAAAAAAACCAACAGTATACCAATTAAGTATCCAAGCAGTAAGCCAGAAGCAGTATATAAAGGATCACTAAACCTGACATGTAATTAAATTAATAATTAAACAAGTACATTTACAGCTAACGACTAAAAAAACAAACAGTATACCAATTACCAATATACAAGCAGTAAGCCAGAAACAGTATATATAGGATGACTAAACCTGACATGTAATTAAATTAATAATTAAACAAGTACATTTACAGGTAACGACTAAAAAAACACAAACAGTATACCAATTAAGTATCCAAGCAGTAAGCTAGAAACAGTATATATAGGTGACTAAACCTGACATGTAATTAAATTAATAATGAAACAAGTACATTTACAGGTAACGACTAAAAAAAACAAACAGTATACTAATTAAGTATCCAAGCAGTAAGCCAGAAACAGTATATATAGGGTGACTAAACTTGACATGTAATTAAATTAATAAATAAATAAAAAAGAAATATTATGTAATGCTGTCCAAAACGTTAAGATAAAATTTGAGGTATCACAACAAGTAAGCAAGGTTAGGGCGATAGAAGACAATTAAAATAATATTGCATGTTCAGGACAGTTTTTCTTGTAAGAAATAATCTATTGTAGTGGACTTTAAAATATAAATAAATTGACAATTACCGAACTTCATCCATCTCGGTGTAGGTCAGACGTTCTGGCGTGAGAGATCTTAAACTTTAAAACATCACCAATGCAAGATTTCTTGATGCCATGTTATGTCTCTCTCTGATTTTTACTCGCCCTGAACGCCGTATAATATTTAATCTATACATACATACATATATAATTACTTGCCCTGACTGACTGACTGATTCATTAACGCAGAGCCTAAACCGCTCGGACTACAAAGTTGAAATTTTGGCAGATGATGCTTTTTGTGTTGTAAACAGAATTCTAAGAAAGGATTTTTGGAAATTTCATCCCTAAAGGGGTAAAATAAGGGATGAACGGTTGTATGGACATCTGCCATTTTTAAAGTAAGAAGCACGAAATTTCATGTATCTGCTTCTGGTGAGAAATAAATGTACACGTATTTAATATTCATTACGTATTATATTTTTTAATATTTTTCACGTATTTTTTTTTAATTTTAACCCTAAGAGGGTAAATTAGGGGTTGTAACTTTATATGGGAACTTTGTCACTTTTGAAAGGAGAGACACAAAATTTCATATACCTGCTTCTGGTTAGAAATGTACACGTTATCGTTGTTTATCAAAATTTTTCCCCTAAGAGGGTGAATAAGCTTAGTAATTTTAACTCCAAAAGTGAATAAACTAAAAATTGATAATCTAAACACGCGGGCGAAGCTGCAGATAACAGCTAGTAATATATATGAACAAATGTACACCGGCCAAGCATTTTTACTTGTGTCTCAAATTCACTGATGTAGCTCAAAGGATTGCAGAGCTGGCAATGGGTGGGACGCATACCTCAGAGAACCGTTGGATATTAGGGTCCTAAAGTGATAGAGTGGCGACCCCAAATCGAAAACCGTAGTGTGGGTGGACTCCTAACTAGATGGATCGATGTCCTAATTAATGTCGCGAGCGAATCGGTTGATGTAGACAGTTTACAGCCGCTTGCTGTAGCGATCATTAGAGGAGGCTTGTTCTAGTAGTAAAAGTCTGTGGGCTGATATAATGATTCTGATAATTTTCATCATTTGAATGCACTAAGCTAACCTAAATAAGAAATTGTTTAAACATAGTACGCAATATAGCTATCAATCTTGACTTCATCTTTCAAGAAATACGATCTGAATTGGACTGTTACGAATTCAGCAGTCTGTGTACTTTTAGTTTCTGTTTCCATTGTATCATCATCATTATCAATCCATTTCGTACCCTGCAGTGGGCAATGCACTCTCTCAACAGAATACTTCACCATGCTGGCCTAATGCGAGTTGTCAGACTTCACACGTCGTCGAAAAAATCTCAGGCATGCAGGTTTCTTAACGATATTTTCTTTCACCGTGTGAAGCGAGTGATAATTAATTATTAATACGTACATGATTTCGAAAAGTTGGAGATTTGGATTCGAAGTTTAGATCTAAGACTCACATTCATTAGCCTGCTTCCATTTTAAGTTGAAAATATGAACAAGATTGTACGTAGATTCGATATCATTATGTTCTTTATATTCTTCTAACGTATTTGTGAGCTGTAGGTAGTCGGTTAAAAAAATAAGTCATAAAAATTATAAATTATTTATTCCTTGTTGCTATCGTGTATACAAGTATTCAGTAAATTATGCATATCATTACGAGCTACGTGTAGAATCACTTCACTCTTTGAATGCAAAATACGTGACTTCTGGCGAATTTTCTTGACTTTCTCGACAGATTTAGTCTTGATATTTTTTTATTATTTTATGTAAATTAAGCATAAGTAGCTGCAAAAATGGATGCTTAAAGTTGTTCTTTTGAAGAGATTGACTCTACACCTAAAAAAATGTCGGGAAAAGGTTGGTGATATCTGAAGTTTGTTGTGTGTAAATATATCGAAACGGGTTCGTGCTTACAAAGTCTACCATGGATCGGTACTTAAAATAACCTGTGCTATATACAGTCAATTATGCTGAATGATTTTTTGTTATTTTCCTATTATCTTAGCGGCATATAAGGAAAGAGTTGGAGTGGACTTATATAAATTAATACATTACTCAAAAGCGTTCACAAATTGCAGTTTGCCTACGATATCGTGTCAAACAACATGATTTTCCCACCATCGTCTTTCGAAAGTTAAATAACAGCCGCATTTCGAATAACTTCTTTGGGTAGTTTTACAATCTGTTGTCACGGAACCACTTGAACTGTACCTTCTATGAGTGGGTGTCGTTGTAGCTTTGGTGGAGCATAGAACAGATAATACAGATAAATACTAACACCTAAAAGCGACAGGAGAAGGAAATATTCCCTAATCTATTTAAGATCGTCACCATTCTCAATTTCGTTGTTCAGTGTTGTTCATAAATCGAAACAAATGGTTGCAATTATCTAGTAAGGCAAAAACAAGAAACTCTGTAAATACTTGACATTACCGAAATTGTACGACATTGTTGTCGTTTGTTACTCGAGATTATCGATAAAAAAGATTTTCCTTGGGAGTCCTGCACCTCCTGCACTCTTTGACAAAATATATATGGACCCAACCAAATATTTCATGAAATTATCAAGACTGAATTCCCGAAACGTAAAAGTGTTTGCTTGTATCTAACTCGTATCCAGAACTTAATCATGGCTAAGAGTTAAATATCGTTTTTAAATAAAACTGAGTATAGATTCGTGATTTGTACATTCATAACCGAAATGATCACAAATAAATATGCCCCAGTCTTTGAAAACACATGATTAATTGTTAATCCATAGCGACAGTTACGTGCCTTTGGTAGCACTATTCAAATAACTGCTAATTATACTAACCGTTTGTCTGTGTCAAAGACCATGAATTGTATGCGGGTTGGCAATAGTAGCTCAAATAATGTTGCTACCCATACAAAAACTCTGTTACCTCTGTTTGCGGGATAGCAGGCTAAATTTGATTAATAAAATGAAGTAAATACTATTGTTATCTACGCTATCGAATGTATTCGCATATTCAATAAAGATTACTATATAGTTAGATATGTTATCTATCTAGATAAATGAATCTCCATTCAATTACTTCCACGACTTAGTTTGCAAACAAAACAGTATAAGTAATATTTGCATAGATATGACTTTTGTCCAAAATTTTTAAACTAGGAATGCACAGCGATATGCATTTTTATGATATGAGTATAATAATAGATGAAAAGAAAACGCAGGTTAATTCCAAATAATAGCTAATAATTTTAAAGTCAAATAGTTAAGAGCAAAAATAAAGAAAATCAGTGAAGCAATAATAACTTTGCCCTAAAGCTACTAAAGTGGGAATTATTGAATATATTCACTTTTAACTACCATATTTTTTAAAGACATCGTGTACGATTATACCTAATATCATATCTATCTACTCTTTGACAGAAAGTTCCCGATATTTGCGAATGCTTTTTTATTATTTCTCGACTCTATTACAATTCATTGGAACTTTAGTATCGTGATCAACGTTCGGTGCAGTTATTGGTCGTATGGAAGTAAAATTGCTTCATCTATCGCTCGTGTTTTGTGAATGTGGAAACTTTGATTAGAAATTTAATTTTGCATATCCATAGCAACGAATGTTTACCTGTAAATTTGTGCAATGCAATTTTCAGAAACTTTTTGTTCTGTACTAACGTTTTGTGGACGTCAGTTTTATTGGACCTACGGTTTATGTCATCGACCTGTTTTCATAGCAATTTACTGTTGCTGAGTTTAAATAAATTCTTATTTTTCCTAGTACTAACATTTTTACTGTCTTCATATAATTTATTAGATAACTATCATCATCACCATACAATAACTTCATAGAATCACACTAGTATTAGTAGTACTCACTGAGCTATGTATGAAATCAGTATTTTTGCTCTGAATAATATCCATTTTTGATTTGATTTGAAAATTCTTTATGCTGTAAATTATATTTCTTTAAGAGTATATATTATTATTATTTTCTTATAGCTTTTTATACGAATATAATTTCTTTCGTTCCAGGTATACTTCTGATACATTTTGAAAATCATCGAAGGTATCAATGAGGTACAGTAACTACTATTGGGTGGTTCATTTCAGTTTTCATGCATAAATTTTTTATAATTATTTACTTCTATTCAATAAATTGTCAGTCATTCTTATGACTTTATCTCGTTTTTATGTACTTCTTACATTTTCTTAAACTTGGTCAAAATGAAACGCATTTTCCTCCAGATATTTTCCTTATAAATCAAAATTAGCTCAATATTAATCTCGTACAGGCGTACGAAACTCCATCGTCAGAACGAAAAGGTTGGTAATATGAAAGATGTTCGTCCCACGAGCCCGGTTTAATTACCGTGAAAATCGTTGAAAACACCCCCCGTTCAGTCGGCCGTCATTATGGACGCACTTTATTTGAGTCTGTAAGGCTGGTTATTACCGAAACTCTGTATTTCAGCGTAGTTCAGTTTGTTGGATGGTGATTAACACGAGCGTACAGCGATTTGATCCTTGCGCACATGAATTTACGAATGTGAAATATTACATTCAATATGAAGCTTTTATTAATGGTGACAGTATTGCAGAGTAAAGTTCACTTAACTTCATCGTAGAAATAGCAAGTGACGATCGTGAGTGCTAAAAATGGAGCAGAACCATATCCTGTGCGTATAACATGCAGCGTTACAGAAGATGTAAGTAACGACAGGAAAAAATATGTGAAATATTGGACAGCACCATACCTCTACGTATGTCATATCTATCGATATGGTACCGACGTGTCTGTCAAATGCAGTGCATATTGCTTATCTAAATCCTGCTACCGTATGAAGTAATTGCGTTACTACATTACGTTATGAACTCATGTGAAATAAGCCTATAAACAGTCGTAGAGTTTTTGTTTGATAAAATTTTAATACCAAAGTAAAATCGATTACCATGTAAACTGTTCAATATAAGTTTTCTTTTTGCAATAAGCTAATAACTTGACATAAATGATTATAGCATAAAACATTACGAATAAAAGCAGTGCACGCGCAAGTTACGTGAGGATGTTTAACTTAATAAAATTTATAATAAATGGCTAAAGTATTTTACAATATTACTCCTTGTATATTGGTGCGATCCAAAAACTCAGAAATAAAAGTGACCTGAACTGTCTTATATAGGCATTAGCTAAGTTATCGCGGTATTAAAGCTATCTCTGTTTTATTTTGTACTAGCTTTTGCCCACGGCTGCGCCCACGTCAATATCGGTTTTCTGCCACATGGGAAATTCCGAAACAGATTTATATAAAAAGCCTTAAGACCACTTTTAATTGACCTCTCGTACCCTAACGACGGCTACTAAAACAGAGATCAAGCTGTATCTTCAATTCTACTGGATCTGTTTTGATGGAACAAGCCGCAGTATTTAAGTTGGAATAGTACCTTTAATACCGTAACCTTGTAACTAAAATCTATCCGCTGGTTGGTTGGTTGGCTGCGTGAAGCCCAAACAAACAAACATCGACGGATTTGGTTTCAAAAGCTCTTAATTAAGTTAATCTGAGTAATTTGTTTTTAAATAGTTTATTTATGAAAATTTGACATTTTACAATTTTTTAATAATATAGATTACAGAAGTCGCAAACTATCAGAAACATCTGCATAATTATAAATATTCGTAAGAAAACGCTGATAATGATAATAATAATATAATATTGTGGACAATGTTTTTAAGATAGATGAAGAAATTAGTAATCGTATGATAATCAGGCTTACTACTAATAAAGCGTTATTTCGCGCATTTACAGAGGTATGGATGATTTTTATGGATACAGTCAGATTCATAGTAAAAGGTACTACATATTTGTCATAGTATAATCTACGGTTAAAGTGAAATATACATAATATAGATTTTCAGATGGAGCCGCGGGTAAAGCTACGAGTATATATATATTTTCAAAAAGTCATCTAAAAGGTACAAAAAGGATAACAAATAAATATTTTTTTATGTTGATATTAGTTACAATCACGTAACATTTTAAAAGTACCCAATTCCAAACATTTAGAACCGTTATGTAATATTGTGATAATACTATTTGTGTTATTTGTCCCGCGAGCCGCTATAAGTTTGTGACTTGATAAAAATAATTACAGCGTAAATATAACTTTTGAATAGAATAAATGTATGTATGTACGTTCAATTTAATGAAGTTATGCATTACGATAGTCTGACGACCGTAATATTACAGTGGCGAACGTTACAATTTTATTCTTGTCGCCATTTGTAACAATTAAACACAGTGGTTCTATTTTTAATGCCCGACGCAAAAAGAGGGGTGTTATAAGTTTGACGTGTATGTCTGCGTGTCTGTCTGTGTATCAGTGTGTCAGTTTGTGGCCTCGTACTTTCCAAACGAATGGACCAATTTTGATAGTTTTTTTGTTTGCTAGCTCATGTGATCGATATGGTTGTTAGCTATAATTTATGAAGATCGGTCATTATACGAGTATAATAAAGTTAGAGGGTCAACAAACACATATTATTTGTTTACCTTTTAGAAGTTGTTGTGTCGGGGGTTTTTTAAATGTTTAATTTATTTTTTTATGTTCAATGCAACGTCTATATTTTCATGGTCAAAAAATAATATTTTCTTATTGCTTAGTTTGCGGATTATAATTTCTTTTATACAAAAACATTTTAATAATTCCATATAGTTTTAGAGCAGATTTTCAACGCTTTAATGAATAAAGAGATTTGAGAAATCGGTAATTTAAGTATGATTTAAGTATGATGAAGGTCTTTTGCAATAAATTCTACTAAGTTTGCCGTTACAAAAGAAAGTGTTTTTGAGAAAACATTATAAAAGCTTCTTTACAACTTTGCTTCTTTTTTATGCCTTAACTAGCATCAACTAACTTTATTTGGGATGTTATCTTTTCAGAAGCTTAATATCTTGCCATGAACAGAATATCTTTCATAAATTTTAAGTCTTTAGAAAAAATTATAAATTAGTCGCGTTGAAACATAGTAGAAGTATTAATAAATTTAATAATTGTCATTATGAAATAACTATAAAAGACCATGTCTGCATATATTCGTTCGCGAGTAGTTCATTTGACTATTCAGTTGTACATTTGACTATACAGTTGTGCATTTGACTATTCAGTTGTGCATTTGACTACACGGGTTGCCAACGTTCGAGGAGAGATGCTATCACAGCGGTTTGGAGCGTCCTACGCGCCAGTAATTACTATTGAGTCAGTTAACGATACATACCAAGATACTACACTAAAATATTCCATGATAGATTATAAAGGAAGGTATTTTCAAGAAACTATTCCAGTATACTTAAAGGTGAAGTTAGTAGCATCCTTAATTGACGACAGTGTATGGATGTGGATGAGGTGAGAGAGGTGTGTCAGGATCATAGTATGTGGCGAACTGTGGTCTTTTCTTACCCTCATGGGATATCGACGTGAATGTATGTATGTATGTATAGTCTCTCTCTCATTTATAGAGATTTACTAGGTAGACGTAATTTATTGTTATTTCCTAACAGGCTGGGAGGGCAACAATGTATTTGATGTTCTACATCAGAGGTCCTCAAACTTTTTTGTCTTTTAGTGGTCTATAAGTTAAAAACAGTTTGTAATTATTGTAATGATTTTCACATTTGGGTAGACCCCCAAAGCGTAGTTTAAACACTTTTGTAAATTTATTAATTTCAAATGTGTTTTTGGCCGTTGGCATGAACCCCTTGCAGGTTATCATCGACCCCTGGGGGTCGATATAAACCAACTTGGGTACCAGTGTTCTAGATGTTCGTAGTCGGTGGTGCTTATTTACCCATAAGGCTATAAGGCAACATTCAGATAAAAACTACCATATTTATTCACTCCGAGCAAAAGAATTTGCCCTGTACAGAGTTTTCATTATGCTTACATTCCTTCAGTGCAGAAACAATAAACTTGCTTATTTTTCACGGGAAAGCCACCGGCGGGGTTGCGCGTGTTGGCAGCTCCTATTACTTAACGGTGCATTTTTTATAACCCGCCGACTTTTGAAATGCTTACGTTTTCTGACCGGTTAGTGAGTAAATCAGTTCTTTATTTAAATTTGAATATATTTAAAAGTATAATAACAAATATTTTTGGGTTTTTGCTCAATAATTAATAAACTCTTACTGTGCAGCTATAACACTAAAGTTAATTGAGTCCGCGAGTTGGCAATATATTTAAAATTTTAATTAATGTTTTAACTAGTTTAATTATTGAAAACAAAAAAAAAAAAACACAAAATCCCAACTGCGTGAAAAATGTAATATTTTATAATTTTGATATACTTACCCAGTATCACTCTTAAGACGAATCTAACGACACTTCTCAAGCCGCTTAGGCCACAGAGTGTGCCAAAGAAATATACACTCGAAAAACATAACCCTCCTTCTGNGAGTTGGCAATATATTTAAAATTTTAATTAATGTTTTAACTAGTTTAATTATTGAAAACAAAAAAAAAAAACACAAAATCCCAACTGCGTGAAAAATGTAATATTTTATAATTTTGATATACTTACCCAGTATCACTCTTAAGACGAATCTAACGACACTTCTCAAGCCGCTTAGGCCACAGAGTGTGCCAAAGAAATATACACTCGAAAAACATAACCCTCCTTCTAGCGCAGTCGGGTAATAATAATGATATATGCATAAAAAGCTCAAAACTGTAGAAATATGGGTAAAATAATTATTAATTTATTTAATTTTCTCTTGGACAAATTAATATTTTTTATCGGTGAGTCACGTGATTGAGAATGATAATCAGTTAACGGCGAGCGTTCAATGTACACATTTGACAACGTCATGAGGTTTTTCACAGGCGTCGGTTTCGGGATTGCTACTGTGGAATATCGAGTATGATTGGGTTCTGCATGGAGTTTTGTTGAATGGCGTAGCAGTAACATGCTACGCCGATGACACGCTCGTCACACGTAAAAAGAACTCGCTACAAGTAGGACACGCAGTGAGACGACACGAGGTCACATACTATGTATTTTGTTCGTTCATTCTATCTTGGCTTACTAGAATTTCCATGGAGTCGGCTGGTTTCTTTAGAATGATCCTAGACCGTGCTGTAGATTGTGATTGTTCTTTATGTTCAGTTCGTGGATATCTGGATCATCCTTTTTATCCTAGCAAACAAGACGTTTCAGAACATCAATCATTATATTATCTTTTTGTTTCAAGATTCATGTTTCAACTGCGTATAGAAATAAGGTATGTTTTTATGCTACATATATAAAACCTGTTCAGTTTAATCAGAGTTATTGTCTATTTAACGTCATACGTGCGTAATATGTTATGATTTTACAACATCCAACATTGTTTAGAACGTTAATAGGTTACCGTAAACCGGTGTTAGTTCTAGCTAACGCCTGGAAACGTGTAGGCTGTCATATATTATATATTACATAAATATGTTATAATATCATAAATGTGACTTTGTTGTCGCTTATTGCCAATATATCACGCCAGACAATATTGCGCACGCTCGATAAATAACATGGTTGATTCATTATCAGCTCATATATGTCCGTCATTTCTTGTTTCTTCTGCCCTGTGGATCTGGTCTTGACTTGTGTGCACTGAATATCCTCCGGTCATTGTTGAGTGAGCATTTCCATAGATTGTTTTGTTAATGCTACCCTCGTGATGATCTAGGTTCGGGAGGGTAGCAGAATGCTAAGTGGTTCTTATTGGTTATAGATGCAAATCAACATAATTATGGCCTGCTGCACGAAAATTTGCAGCAGGCATTTCCACTCATTAAAAAACTATGGATTAAAAAATGTGTGGATTCTCATCATCGTCATCAGTCCGCTGAAGTCTACTGATGGACATGGGCCTTCTTAAAAAGAAGGGATTTGCCATAATCGCGATGCTTGACAAGCGTCTTAGAGATCGCTCTAGATTTTGATTGAATAACAGGTTAACGTTGCTGCCCATTATTCTGGTGCGTTCTTTAGCTGGTTCTCACAGCATTCATAGAAAGATTTAGGGTTAAGCTATTAATATGCCGACGCGATACACCAAGTGAATTCACATACGATTATTAAATACGACCTTGATATAAACTGTTGTAAACTGTTAGTATAAACATCCTGTATTTGATATTCGTAAATCTATTTGTTACGACTGAAGCAATAAATATTTTTCATTCGTCGTATGATGCATGACAAGTTTTGTTAAAACACCCGAAAGTAATGAATTGGTTGTTGTCACGCGACCTTTTGCTTGTATCATAGATACGACTCATTTATATATAAATATTAGCTTTATACAGTACGACACGACAAGACTTCGAGATGACTAGTTTTACCGAATGATTTACGATTAGTGAATTTGTCTTTACAGCAACTAAAAGTCGGACTTATTTTACAGTGTCAAAGTTCATAATTCCTTCAAGTCTAATCACCGTATAATATAATCGTACTTGCACTAGTAACGAAATCACAACGACGACTGACGCGTTCATAGTGACAAGGAATAGGTGTGGAATAAATTTATTGGTAGAGCTATTCTTTACGTATAAAAAAACCAATGTTTTTTTAAAAAGTACATACTCACGCCCTTTTCCCTGGCTCTCCGGCGGGGAATCGAACCCCGGTCTCCCGCATTGCAGGCGGGTATACTGACCACTATACTATCGAAGAATCGGGGTAGGCAGAGACCACTTCTTTCCATTTGCTACGAGCAAGGTGGATAGCCGTAGCCCACTTTTCGCCCCCGCTGAAACGAGACGTGTCGGGTGGCGAACCACGACGCCGCCATTTTATAAGGTTAAAAATGTTAAAGTTTCTCATTGCGTTCCCGCGGCTTAATGGAGACGAAATGAAAAGGGATGAGGTGAGTGTATTGAGCAAGAAATATGGAATTTTCGAATAGTATTATAGGGTATAGGATACTACTATCTCGGAAGGAGTAAGAAGAGACAGTAGTAGCTCGGGAGGCCGGGGTCGCTTACTCGTATACTTAAGTCTATTTGCCGGACAGGCTAAAAGACTAAGTACTCCTCGACCTAAAAAGTAATTCCTTAATTGTGGTTAGTTTTAATAAAGGATTCGGATTTATCAATAACACTGAGTTTTCTGAGGATGCCTTCAAATCCGATATACGAGTATATCTCTATTGTAAACTCAATTGATTTTAGTGATAGTAAAGAGAACTATCAAAATAAGGCACACTGCAGCACTATAAAACATATAGGGAGTCAATGTTTTGGGAAGAAACGTTCACTTCCAAAAGTGAAGGAACCTTTACCAGCACTTTATACATTTACACTATCCATCAGTGGGGCAAATAGTCAACCGCTACCATTTGTTTCGAGTGATAAACGAGTGAGGTCTGGGTCTCTGAGGTATAGAGGAATTCGTCTAATGAGGCTGCCTCCGCGTAATCTTTGAATTTTACGCTTGGCATTCTAGAAATTTTATGAGCTATTTATTTATGTAAACTTCTTATATTAATGATATATAGCCGGACAGAGCTAATAGCATTCTCTACCAATTGATCTTTAGATTAACACAAGGTAACTAAAGTATCTAATCTATATGCTATTACAAAATTGTTAAATGTCAAATTTTGTAAATCAAAAATATCAAAAAAACAACTACTCAGACCAAGGTCTTTTGAAACTAAATCCGTCAATGTTTGTTTGTTTGTTCGGGCTTCACGCAAACACCAGCGGGTAGATTTTGGTCAAACTGTTACAGTCTTAAAGGTTTTATTATTCCGTCTTTAATACTGCGGTATGTTTCATTAAAATTGGTCCAGTAGAAATGAAGATACAGTGTGATCCCTGTTTCAGCAAGCGCCATTAAGGCACGAGAGCTCAAGTAAAAGTGGTTTTAGATTGTTTCGGAATTTCCCATATAGTAAAAAAAAACGATTTACTCGCGGGCGGAGCCGCGGGCAAAATTTAGTTAAAAATAAAGGCATGAGTCAAAATAATGAAGCTTATGTAATATACTAATATATATTGTGTGGGAGAATCTACATATTTTCGTTTTTAGCTCTCCGTAGAACTTATATTTATTTACGTATATAACAATTACTTGTGATAACATAAACTATTAATTGGGTAAACAAACAATAAACCAGCACATGTTAAACATATATTTTTACTAATTTAACGTTTCTTCTAATTTGGTGATCCATACGACAATATTAAGCTCCCATACAAATTCTGACTGTCGCAAAATACTGGTCACCCAGAAGACCCACTATAGAGCCTCGTTCTGTTCTCAGCTCTAAATGTAGCAATAAAATACATTGAAGCCCTAAGCCTTTTATAAAATATAGCTTTTTCTCGCGGCTCCACCCGCATTAATGTCTGTTTTCCACTATATGGAAAATCCCGACACAATCATAGATTTATATAAAAAAGCCATAGAATCATTTTCACTTGACCTCTCGTACCTTAACGGCGGCTACTAAAACAGGGATATAATGCTGTATCAAGCTGTATCTTCAATTCTACTGGACCGATTTTGACGAAATATGCCGCAGTATTTAATTTAGAATAATACATTCCAAATTAAATGCTGCGTAAAAACAAATACATTCTAAATTTAATGCGGCATATTATTAATTAATAATTGATAATATGCCGCAGTATTTAATTTGGAATGTATTATTCCAAATCAAATACTGCGGCATATTTCGTCAAAATCGGTTAATCGAAGAAATTTATAAAATTTAAATGTGCAATGCATAGCGGACTTTCTGATTGCAAGATTTATTAATTTTCCTTGTTGATTTTTTTTTATTTCTAGGTATTTTATTTTTCTTTATTAAGACCTGTTAGTAGAAACAAAATATGTATTTATATACATTGCAATCTCAACTATTTATATATTTTGATGAAGAACTATTTTGGATAATGATGATTTGGATGAAGATTGCTCCATAAGATGCTGATGTTTGAGGTACGCTATAGGCTGTACGGTCATTGACAATTGGTCATTGGTCAAGGAGCGACCAGAAAACTGTCCATTATGGTTTTCTATGTGAGATGCCTATATCCAGCAATAAATGCTGTTAGGTTCTCACTGCGTTAAATAATTACTCGTAGTAGTGGTCGTTGTAGACCAGTATGAATAAAACACTCCCCCAAGATCCTTGGTGAATTCTACGCCATGCCCGCCTTCCCGACTTAACAGCAATAAATATTCGAAAGTCTTTGATTGTCTTTATAAGTAGGTATTTATTATCATTATATCAATTCACAGATGTTTACTGCTGAATATAGGCCTTTTCTAATAGCTACTATGCGGCTATGAGCTACCCGAATCCACCGATGGTCCGCAGTCCTAAATCATCTATTCTCCTATCTTTTATTACCAAGATTTCTGGTGAAATTATCTACATTTCATTATTAGTTTCGGTAAATATAGTTTTAAAAAAAGCTTCAAAAAAGTTGTGGGATATCCTATCTGTTAAAAAATCTATCTATTTAAAAAACATTATTTCATAATTCTATAAAAGTTTATTTTGTAGTTTTTCAGAACTTTTTGTCTTAATTGTGATGTCATCCGGTCTTAGTAAGTTTGCAAAATTTCAAATTATTTGGACGTTTGGAAGCAAAACTTGAAAAATTCACAAGTCGAGTCAAGCTAAAATAAATCGTGCAAAAACGTGCCTTTCACACACTCGTTGAAGGTGAGATAATAAATCTTGATCGGGAATTAAACGCCCGAGAAGATTTGCTTTAGACAGATGAAAAAGTTACAGCTAGTGTTATTGGCGTATCCGTTGTTTCCAAATTGAAAAGTTTTTTTCTCATTGTCTGGAATACTATCTTCAGATATTTTGCTGTAAAAGATTTGCGAATAAGATTAATGAGGACAAAACCAATATTTTAGATACCCTGTGTTTTGGGATCTTCGAACAAGTCTTTGTATAATTTATAACGTAGTGTTCGTTTGTTGGCTCCAAGTGATGGTCGCTATATTTCAGAATGGTTCTGAACGACCCCTTTAAATCATCCACATTCATCATACAATTTCGACGGTTATCTGTCATACGTACTTCAATGTTTGATTAATTAATCGATCATGTTTTTATTGAAACGCCTTCATCTAATACTTCCGTTTACGTTTAATTGGCAAATCTTGGAGCATCCCTTTCTCACCTTTCGCTACCACATTATGTATCAATTCATATCATCATTATCAATACGCTAATTTTATTAATATTATGTTTAACAGTAATTGATTAGTATTAGTATTTAATTAAGTATCTATAATAATTTTAACACACACACACGCACACACACACACACACGCACGCGCACGCGCACACGCACACGCACGCTCGCACGCACGCACGCACGCACGCACGCACGCACGCACGCACGCACGCACGCACACACACACACATATGATCTTGCCTTACCTACTTATGCAATGCTTCCCACAATACTCTCCCAGATTTAATTTTTCTTTATAGTGCCACAATACACGAAGCAATGTTGGCAATTTTATCTGTGTTTTTAGATTAAAATCTTTGTTAACATTATCACTAGAAAATTCAAACGAGGCAAGGGTTACTTACAGGCACAAACATAACCACGAGCGGCGTGTTCCGAACATCTGCGTCCTGATGTTTATTACAAAATCATTACCGTTAAACATATCGGTGTCTATAACAAAGAAACCTGTCAATCTGTTAGTCAGCTGACATCGTTGCCAACGACTGGTGTATTTTTAGCACATTTAAATTAGCTTTCAGCATCGCAGTGTTGGATTTCGTCGCAGATGATGGGTTAGCGTGAAATTAGTTTCAATGTTCGAATTCATGGTATTAAGATGAGGTATGACTTGTATTCGTAATTAATTTATATTAATATCATCATACAGGAGCGCGGTACTTCCTTGATGAGCAGGGCGATTAGGCCGTAGTTTATCACGCTGGTCTAGAGCGGGTTGGTAATTATAATTGAACTAAATCCTAAGTCTACCATCTTTTGGTTAAATTAGAATACATATATACTCACGCTAGTATACCATGGTGTTAGTAGGCAAAGATTGCAATTTGATACACGTTACAAGTCTGACGTCTCATCTTTTCGCACATTTTGGTTATTGGTCCTTCGTATTTGGTCTATTTCTGATGAATTGGTTATACTATTTTAATATCTTTATTTAACAGATAAGAAATTAGGATAATTAGAAAAATTTATCTTATAAAAATGAACAAAAAGTTATGACAATACTTTTTTCACGGAAAATTCCCTAATGGTTACTCCTTTAAAAAATTAGGTTAATAGAAAGTGACTATTTTATGAATACCGAAAGCTGTTCATTGCGGCTTTATGTCTACCAGAGGAAATCTTTATGGTTGACGATGCTGAAACTGTAAACATAATTTCAAATGCAATGGTGGGTGAGAAAAAATAATGTAGTCACATGTTTTTCAATGGAAGCTAGTGTAATTTAAATTTGCCCGAAAAGCTTCGTATATTTTCTCCTCATTTTGTATTCGGCAGAATAACGCGAATAAAACTTGAACAATGAAATACCGTTTGCGCGAAAAAACTCCGCCTCATTTTCATAGATTTATTCCATTATGCGATTACAAAGCGTGAGTTTCGGAGCACGTACCGTTGTTGCTTGGTGTTAACGTCTTGTGCAAAAGTTGCGAGTCGCACTATCTTACTACGGTTTCTGCTAAGTTCCAGTTGAGTGTCTTTACCATAACTTTATGCTATCAGAGAACATTAGTGTTGACATATGAAAGTTTTATGGAAAACCTATACAGCGCTCATGAAATGACACGACTGTCTTATACGTCAGAGACAAGGATTTTCTACAACATAATAGCAGAGAACAGTTTTATGAATCAATTGGCTTTTGCCCGCGACTCCGTCCGCGTGAATGTCGGTTTTCTGCCATATGGGAAATCCCGACACAATCATTGATTTATAAAATGTCAAAGAACTACTTTTACTTCACCTCTCGTACCTTAACGTCGGCTATTAAAACAGGGATCAAACTGTATATTCAATTCTCTGGACCGATTTTGATGAAACATGCCGCAGAATTTAATTCGGAATAGTAAATTTAAGAATATAACAGTTTAACCAAAATCTGCCTGCTAGTTTTTGCGTAAGCCCGAATAAAGAAACAGACAAACATCGATGGATTTGGTTTTATAAGCCCTTACTTAGGCGATCTGTGTAGTTAGTTTTTAATTCTTTTCTTTTGATTTTTAAAAATGTGACATTTAACAATTTCATAATAGTAGATTTAAATATTATACATATTTCCTGCGAGTTTACTCACGTTGTATTGCTCTAAAATGTATCATAATTCTAACTACGCAACGTGTCATCGAAATCAGTGCTACCTTTTAATGATTAGGCCACAAATTATTGGCAATTACATACATACACTCACGCCGATATCCCATAAGGGTAGGCAGAGACCATAGTACATACTACATACATACATACAGTCACGCCTCTTTCCCATTGGGGTAGGCAGAGACCACTTCTTTCCACCTGCTACGACTGTTTAATGTAGCAGTGTCTATCAGCAGTCCACATTTCGTCCCCAAGGGCAATGAGACGTATCGGGTGGCGAACCACGATGCCGCCATTTTATAAGGTTCAAACGTGTTAAAGTATCTCATTGCATTCCCACGGCTTAGTGGAGAGGAAAGGAAAGAGGATGAGGTCTACCTCATCCTCTTTCCTTAGTATAAGGTTACCTTATCTATAAGGTGTATTGAGCAGGGAATATGGAATTTAGGAAAAGGACTATAGGGTTTAGGATACTACTATCTCGGAAGGAGTAGGAAGAGACAGTAGTAGCTCGGGTGGCCGGGGTCGCTTACCCGTATACTTACTAAGCCTAATCGCGGGACAGGCTAAGACTAAGTACTCCCTGACACTATTATTGGCAATTAATAGCGTAAATTCAAGAACAAATAGACGAATATATAAATAGATTTTAACCGTAAAATCTATTTATATATCCGTCTATTTGTTCTTGAATTTACGCTATTAATTGCCAATAATAGTGTCAGGGAGTACTTAGTTTATGGGTACCGACCCATTAACGTAGTTTAATACATGGATATATAATAAAAAGTATACAGTGGACGCTTTTATCGCAAGCTGTAATGTCTTCTAGATAACCGATCATCTGAAATACTTATCTTATGTTATCACAATTTAATATTTATAGTTATAAAGCTAAGAAGGATCTTCGTATAACCTTCAGCAAAAATATACCCCGCGGCCGGAACTGCACTATTAAAAGACTGAAACAGATACTCCAAAAAGATACTTTAAACTCAACACCATAATGAATGAGTGCTCGCTGAAATGTTGCGTTTTATCGTTCACTCTTAAATTACTTCCAAATTGCCCCAACATCGAAATTTGTTGTTATTTTAACTCATTAAATGAGGGTAGATCGTAACATAAACTCTTATTATGAAAGTTAGAAAGCTATTAGCCGTCCGACCCAGGGTCTCTTTTGATGTTTCTAAACTATATGAAAGTGCCTCTTCTTTGAAGTTTAGTCAATGACTATATGAAAGCAAGCGTTGCCTTAAGGCTAGCGTAAAATAAATAGCACGGAAGATTGGAAATTTTGTTTAGAATTTGTAGTTAATACATCATTCTGTATACTAGTATATATTGTTATCTTAATCAATATATTTTTGGAAAAGTATTAATACTTTAAAAACATTAAAATGTAATTCTACTTTAACTATTTAACAGTTCTGTTTCGACGTGTAGGCTAATCTTCACCGATGAAACACCTCTGGGTTAATCTTCAAACACTAGCTTTATTCTTTTACTGTTTATACACTTATACACGTTTATACTTATATACATTTTATACCATTGTATATTCATATAGTTTTTATTATTGTCTTTTAACGTCCAAACACTTTGACTACTACTATTCGAATGAGCCCCTTGCCGAGTTTTCGTTCCTTTTTATACAGTCTTGTTCATTCAAAATACGACAGTTGGTCAAATTAACAACCGTACTCATTAATAATATAAATTAAATTTCGATTTTATATCGGTTAAATAAATGAAACCTTACAAACGTAAACACCTCCACAATCTAACACGCTATGAATAAAATTTTGAAAGGTACTCGATTCGAAAAAAAACTTGATCGTCACCATTTCCATCGAACTTTATTTCACGCATGTGATTTCCAAATTATTAAAGAGGTGAAAAATCATTAGAAACTACATCCGAAAAGTATGGCGGATGTTGCATCAATTGAAACTCAGCAGTTTAGATGGCAGCGCCTGCGAAATGAGACCGACATGCTGGTCCATTGTGATTATAAATTAACAAGTTTCCACAGGATGTTCTTATTCATGGTTATTATGACGTGTGTATCCAAAAAACTTGTGAGATATGTATTTTGAAATTCCTTTCAAATAATTTCGCGTAAGAATAATTTATACGGTAAGTTGCCAAATCCTTTTAAAAGACCTTTGCAAGACGAACATATTTAACGACCCTGGGGGTAGTGTAATCTTAATATGTAAAGAAGGATTTGTTTAAATAAATTATATCGCATCAAACAGGGACAACCAGTAATTTCAACCGGAATTTATTAATGCACACAAGTTATTTTTTATATTTACACTGGCATAAAAGTATAAAGCACCAAGCCATAAAAGGTTTAAAAAATGGAACTAAAATACCTTGAATTTTGATGTATTCTAACATTGTAAAATTTGTTTAATACGCGACCCGTGAAGTTTACTTATATTGCTACAGACACAAAGATAAACGGGTAAAGGAGTATTAGTAGTTGCAGCTGGTTGTCGGTCTGTAAATTTTGTTAATCATTATGGGCCTCTAAACCTTGTGGATAGTCTTCTTCGATACAAGGGTGACATTATCCTCGGCGCTTGACAGGTGTTTTGGAGACCGCAGTGTGTGTTAGTATAAATGCAGGCCTATTATCCATTTTCATAGTGTATTCCTCAGGTTTCACGATACCCACAAAAAGAGATTAATAATATTATAATTATGCCTCTCCTGATCGGGGGAGGTCCGTGCCCCTGTCACTACAGGGATCGATATGGATTGGGGATGATGATGATGAAATATGCCTCCACCATCTGACATCATGCCCGTAAGCTCCCACAATACCTGCTTACGATCAGTGTTGTTAACACACCAACCGGGATCCATTGTTTTACGTGCCATTCGAAATACAGAGAAGCCATGATAATGTTAGTGTGCTAGCCGGAGATCGAATCCAAGACATTTCGATAAAATATTAAAAAAAAAAATTAATAGCAAAATTGATGTATGTTCGTTAGTCAGTTAATCATTTTATAAACACATAAGATTTATTTTACAAAATATAAAATGTCCTTATACAGAAAAATATCACTAACGCAAACTTTACGAATTTGAATGTGAAGCTATAATAATTATAAGTAACAAAAACATTATTGAACAAAAAAAACAAAAGACCCGACTGTCTGAAAAATTTAACTTTTTTATAATTTTGATATACTCACTGTCACTGTCACAATTAAGACGAATTTAACGACACCTCTCAAGCTCAAATCAATCAAGCCGTTTAGGCTACAGAGCGTGCCAAAGAAATATACATACATACATATTATACATACACTCGAAAAACATGACCCTCTTTCTGGCGCAGTCGGTTAAAAAGCTTTTAATGAGAAGTTTTATTAACTTCGTCGAAGTATGTTTGGTGCGAATGTAAAAAGATGTGAGTATACATAACTATTATTGGAGCATTACCGAACACTTAGACTCAAGATGTCTATTATTTGAAATTCAATATTTATCCAATTCAATATCAATGGAAACGTCATTTTCATAAAAGTTTGGTCTGTGGAACCTGTTACTTATTTTATAATGCAAGCTTTTAAAGCGTTAGCATTCGTAAACTGAAACAGGTGACTTATTCTGTTCATATTTCGCTCTGTGAAAGTTTCAAGAAATTCACCTTGATCGGCTTATAGATTTTTCACCGTTTTATAATTTGTTCATTTCCACAAGAAGACTCATAAGTAATGAAAAAAAAAAACCTTGCAGAGTCACCTACATATATAGGGTTCCGTAGTTAAAAAGCATATCCTGAAGTTCTCCATATTTTTCATAAAATTCCCATTCAAAGTATTAAGTTTACAAGTACTCAGATTTAGGCATTCTCTGCCAGTTTAGCTCTGGATAATGCTGAGATAATAAGGTAGGTGTATTATTAATATAGTCAGTAAAAAATTGTGAAAATTGCATTATGAATAACTAAAATGACACAAAAATATAATATCAATTATAAAATCAATTCTCACAAATGTTTGTCCGCGCATCACTTCAAAGCGGCTGCACCTATTTGGCTAATTCTTTTTTGTTGTATTTGTAATTGTCAGGACAAGTTTTGTTTGAAAGAAAATATTTAAAAAATTATCCAGAAAGTGAAAAAAAATGAGATTAAACATCTTTATAGAAAAAAGTGAGTAAAAACCATACTGACAGATTGATTTTCATTTCTTCACAAGACAGATGACCGGTAGTTATCGTTGTCGTTACGAACACAAATCGAATTGCCTTCAGCCTTGGTTTAATTCATTGTTTTTTAATGTATTTATTATCTATACTATAATAAAATTGTTAAAAGTCAAATTTTATAAATCAAAGATATTTAAAAAGAAAACTACTCAGATCGACTATTTAAGGGCTTCTGAAACCAAATCCGTCGATGTTTGTCTATTCGTTTGTTCGAATTTTACGCAAAAACCAGTGGGTAGAATTTGATCCAACTATTACAGTCTTAAAGTCGGAATAGTAATTTCGACTTAAATACTGTGGCATGCTTGATCAAAATCAGTCCAGTAGAATTGAAGAAATAGCTTGATACCTGTTTTAGTAGTCGCAGTTAAGATACGAGAGCTGAAGTAGGAATGGTTTTTGGTCATTCCCATGTAGTAGAAAACCGACATTCACGCGGGGCAAAAGCTAGTAATAATATAAAATTAAATGGAATGGTAATGAGACGATTCTAACGTTTCACTCAAAATAAAAAACTTCACGAACTTTTACCTTAAAAAGCGATGCGAGTGGTAGACATTCTGATTTCAAAAATTCTGATTTGGGTTTGAACTAAGAACGAACAGTAAATGAAACTAGAATTATTAAAGGGATTGCGAAGCAGATTGTTTGAAGAACGAAGGTTTCTACTTTGAACGGAGTACAATATATTGAAAATGAAAGAAGTAGGATAAATAAGTGACAAAAAGAAAATAGAGTGAGGTGAGTGCACGCAGCTTGCAACCTTAGTGACATTATACGCGCAAACAGTTAATATATTAAGCAACTAAAATATACTGAAAACTACCTCCCGTACATGAAAGTCAGGAAGAAACATGTATACGTCATAGAGTGTGACATTATTGAAGAGGGACTGAAAATCTTTATGATTGATATTAATATAATATTTATATATGAAAAATCAGCATTTTTTGTTAGGTTTTATCGATTAAGGTAATATCAGGATATTATGATGCACATTAACTGGAATTATTGTTAAAGTATCACAACAAGAAATAGAAGAAATAGCTGACTAACGTATCATTGAGTGGTTGTGTAAAAGTTTATATAAATGGGTAATTAACATATTATTATTATTTTTTTAATTTATTTATACAAATGTTTCTTTTAAGTCAAGCCAGATTATAGAACCCAGCACTGTGCGTGGCCCTGTTACTCTTGACGGGTTTCATTAAACCTTGAGCTTGTTCACAAAATAAAGAAGTCGTCTTTTAAACCACATCGATAAGATGTGGTTTTTCTGTCATATTCATAATAAGTTGATTTTTCCTTTTATTTTTATATATTTTCATTACACTAATATTAGTATTTTCTAGATCTATTTTATTGTAATAAGTGAATTTATTTTTTAAACGGCAAATGTTTATCAGCGATTCTTTATATTGCAGTGATGTCATTTCTCTATTAATACTCCACCCCTTGATATTATAATATTTCATAGAATTATAAGGCATATTATTAGATAAAATGAAAAATCAATATAAAAATATCACTCGACAAAAGTTTAGTATAATATACCGATAAATCATTCTTCAAATTTCATTTCTCGCCATTACCATGTACATGATTTCCTTATCTAAAGTTTATTACGGAGCCAGTAAGTTCGATTTCGCGACGATAAAAGTTTCATGGTCGACCTCGAACCGAGGCTTAAAACTTATATACTTTTTACGGCCTCTCAGCTAAACAAGGTAGAAATTGTACAGATGGTAATAATTCTTATACTTTGAAGCGTTTGAAAGTTATGCTCCGAGTCCATTCTGAATTATGTAAAACAGAAATACGTTATTAGAATTTGTATACAGTATGAATCTTTATTACTTTTGAAATGTAAGTCTGTCTGACATTCATTTTGCAACCAATATAAATATGTGTTTTCCAGACAAAAAATATGTTTTAAAAATCGCGCGATACAGCTAATAAACACGTTCGTATTCTGGTTTATGTAATTTCTCCATTTCATCAATACAAGTTTAAACAGAAGAAAAATTCACAATAGTGGGTGGTGCTATAGCTTTGCAAGATAATTGATGAAAATTCTCTTGTCTATGGAATTACTGTTCTACATAGAAAAAAAAAGGATTAAAAAAGAAAAACTATTTCTTTATTTTAAAACCCACATCGTTACAATAAATACCAAATAGGTATACAGTAAACACAAATAACAAAGCCAGTAACAGGTTTCGTTGAACTTCTTACAGTACACATAATGTCACTGGCCTGCGTAAGCCAAATGGTTTAAAACAAAAAAAGAATCTGAGTGTGGAAGACACAACACTTGCTGCACCATATAAGAAACGAAACTACTCAATTTCTTAGCTTGGCACAAAAAAAAATCTGTATACATCTATACACATTCAGTCAAAATATGCACCATTGTGATCAAAATGAACTTTCACAATTTGGTAAATAAATTAGATACACTACTCATGTTTCGTACCGGCAAGTTAAAAATTTGAAAATGGAACACCTCTTAAATCGAATAATTTTGACAGTTCTGTTTTTCTGAGATAATTTGTTGGAAAATTGTTCGCAACAACGGAGCTCCCTCGTCGTGATTCGTGTTATGATTTATTATGAATATAAAAAATGTTTAAGGCCGTAAGAATATTTTGAATTTTCAGCCACAACGTTTGATGAACGTTTTTCACGAATACAATTTTTAATTGGTTTGCTAAATTTAAAAGAGAACAAGGTAGCTTTGGACATGAAGTAAACTCAGGTCGGCTGCCAACCGCGGTCACTTAAGAAAACATTCAAGCTGTCCAGAAAAATCCATTATCGAAAATCGACTAATTACGTATAGAGCTTGAGCGAGAACTGGGCATTGGATCAGTAGAATTGCAAATATAGAATTATTCACGGATAACTTTCTCTCTCTATAAGCGTTATTTAGTTCGAAGTGAGTCCACAATATGATGGTGATTTGAAGATATGTCGACTCTAACGAAAAATCGTCATGCATGAAACGTACAGAAACAAATGTTCGCCTCATTTTTCTGCAAACAAATTGCAGCTGTAGTTCTAAATTATCAAAAAGCAAATAACTCCGAATGATATATGATAGTTTCTGACACAAAAGTTTTGTCAGCTTGATGTGACAAGAGGTCGAAGTGAGGAATCTGGTTGCTCCACTAGCGTCACGACAACACCACTTTGCACACTTTTCCAGAATATTTAAATATTTCTGTTCGAAGAATTTGTTTATCTTACCTCACCCATCATATTTCCCTTACTTAATACTTTTTGGTCTTTCTGAAAATTAAAGTTATTTTTTTGGCTACTTATATAATATTGAGATTTCTGAGATGTCTAGAGTGGTCATCAGTATTTTCCAAGGGATACTTTTAAACGATACTTTTAAAAATCGATAGATGTAATAAAGAAAAAATACAATAATTCTTGAGAATCCTTTTGGCATGACCCCGTATGGGGTAGTTCATTGATTCCTTTGCTAAAAAAATCCGGGAGCGAAAATCGATGATTTCTTTGAAAGCGATTTTGATATGAACAAAAAGCAAAAAGTGAAAAACGGAGTATGTATAAGAACGTACGATGGATGACAGAGTTTCTAGTCGCAACTCTTTTAACTTGTCGAGCATTTGTGTACAGTGTGTAATCAAGCTTTGTCCTGAAGGAGCAGCTAGAGCAGATATTCTCAAAGTTATTTGTCTTGTAGACAATTTGCCACGTTTTCCGGTTTGAGTAGATTCAAGTGTATATTTAGCAGGTGGTATAGTGCGGCTTAATTTAAAAGATTTACATTTATAACTATAATGAAGTCATCATCGATTCCCAGGGTTCCCTCTATCATAAACCACTTAGGGCATCAATGAGTTAGCGCAAAAACGAACCGTGCGTTTATTAGCGGTAGCTGGTCCGAACATATCTTTGATTCTTCGAGTTGTATCTGTAGCTCTGGTGCCGTGGTTATATTTGAAAATAACGTCATATTTTAACTGTTCTATAATCGTGATCAGAACGATGTCAAAGCAAAATAAAATGACCCGAAAACAAATGAATAACTGATCTCAAAACAAAATTTTGCTAGCTTTAATTTGAAATAAATTAGTATTTGGTATTATGAAATAAATTCCACACATTCGTGTTCAAAGTTGACAGTATTGAGGCATGGCAATTGCGTAGGTACGATGATTAATTTTTTTTTCTTGACATCAATCAGTATAATCTAAATGTTAAAAAGAAAATTCATTTTCTATATTTAAATTTGAAATGTCTAAAAAGGAAAAACCCAAAATGAATTATGACTCGAGTACGTGGGGACGTCGCTAGTGTAATTTAATTAAGTCTCGTATGTGACCCCTTTTAAGCTACTCGCACACTTAACCATTTATCTTGCACTTATTTAGTGTGGGATATTGCAAGTTTAAATATAGAATATAGTAGATTTAAATTAATTATTCATAAATTACAATACTATTTCAAGGTTCAAGATTTTAGAAATGACAGATCTCGGTGATTATACGTTTATGTTCACATTGATATACATATATGTATTTATGTATTACTAGTGTTGCCTGCTGCATCGCCCGCGTAAAATGTTAAAATAACATTAGTATTGAACTATTATCCCATGGGAATGGATTGCCCAGCTAAAAAAATGTCATATATTTTAATGAACATGTCTGTTAGTGTGCCAAATTTCGTCCAAATCCTTTGATTACATTTAGCCGTGATTGAATAACAAATCCATACCCATTTTCATATTTATAATATTAGTAAAATAAGATAGGTGTGTTTTTTGTTATATTTCATGTATTTTGTATATACGAGTAAATTCTATTATCGAAATATTTATTTTGTTATACTCGTCATGTTTTCTTATATTTATGCTTTCCATATTGAATCCAAATTTTATACCAATGTACCAAAAGTAAATTGAATGATAGTGGTTTAGGAATTAAATTTGCGGATACATTTTATATTAGTCAAATAATAAATAACCTGTTTAGTATATAATAATACTAGGGAAGAGGAGCTATAGATCTGT
>WUAW01011974.1:5125-15130 GCA_017165845.1 Thaumetopoea pityocampa | reverse complement strand
AGTCTATGAGAAAAAAAGTCTGGGAACCTCTGGTTTAAATTAAGGCTTGTCAAATCTTTGCTTATATAATACTCAATTGTTATACATATTATAATGTAACATGGTGTTAAATTTTTCGAATATAAACGACACTGAAACGACTAGACTTGGTTTTCCCGGATTATAGTCGATGACTAATTATGACTTGTATAAATTAAGAAAGGAAATTAAATAAATAACCTTGTTATGTCTGTTGGTACCGCCGCTCAGAGATGGACTGATCACTACAAATAAATCATCTGTAGAATCTACAGTGTAAATAAGTCGATTCCGACGGAAACCTGCCACCTTTATTTGTGCTCGCATAGTATAGATTATCTTGCACCGACAGGCAATCAGTAAAGAAAAGCTGATTTCGTTACAGACTAATAGGTACGGATCAGTACGGTTTACAGATATTGTATGGATGCAAGGTTTCTCCGAGAAGGATAGTGGCATACGGGGTATATTTCACCGCAAACATTTTAGAGCGCCAGAGTTGTGAAGAAAATTTTCAGTCAGTACAAGTCTGTCACGCCTTGTAAGCCACTACAGCGACTTAAGAAGTCTAATACAGGATTTTCAGTACAGTTTTTGATGTAGAGACAAGTGTAGTAAGGTGTGGATTGTGGAGCCGGTCAGGTTTCTACTGTCTATAACCCTATAGTAGCCTTCAAGGTGCATCAGGATTCACTGTAGATAACCTACCAGCACTCTTTAGTGTCCCGCTCTATTGAGCACTTCTTTGTGGGGAACTTACTCTCTCGAGCACCTAGAGGTGTTCATGGCAATATAAAATACTTGTCGCCCTCCTACGCGGGGTCATCGGTTTCAACTATTTTATGTCCGACTGCAGATAGGAAAATGGAACTCTAACACCGACACTGATGAACATCGGTGTGTCATAAATTGACCGTTACACTAGACCGCAATGAATACGCTATAAAAAAGTCATAAAGCACGTGTCCAATTTTCTAGATGATTTCTTACAAACATCGGATGTGCGACATAAAACTTCCATCCGGCACACAACAATAATACTAAAATGTGTTATGAGTTCAATAAAACAAAGCGTCAGCACGCCGCCCAGTACACTTGGGTACGTCGCGGAGCCGGTCAAATGGTGTAACCGAGTCAGATGGCATCGTTAGCCATTTGTCACGTACGACGCAGTGTCTCCTCCAATTATTCATATCTTCTTTTATAAACTACTGTCCAAAAAGGAGTATAATGTTGTTAATTTAATGTTTTAATGTATATAATATACACGATTCCTTATTCCACTGGCTTTTGCTCACAGTTCCATCCGTGTATATATTTCCGCTATCTCATCGGAACTGTATATTATTCAAATATAAAAAAAGTAATTTATGCCACTCAGCGTAGCTTTAACTATCTTAACTTTTTTTAAACTTTCGAAGACGACTTGTTACATTTATAACAGTATAGATTTTTCGAAGAAATGTAGTGTTATAATATACGATTCTTTATTCCACTGACTTTTACCCGCGACTAGGTTCGTACGTGTATATATTTATGCTATCTCATAGGAATTGTATATTATTTAAATATAAAAAGTAGTTATCTCGGTAGTACTTTTCACTCTCTGGACTTTTATCTGTTCCGTTTAAAGTTTCGAAGACGACTTGTTTGACTCAGTGTAGATTTTTCGAAGAAATTTAGTGGTTTTTTTTTATTTTATATATATGCACCACAGATAGTAAATGTTATTAAATAATAAAATAATATAAAATATTTAAAGTGGCAAAATTATAATCTCTATTTATTTAATTTTTCTACATATTAAATTAGTCACATATTAACTAAAACTTAGTGTCTTGTTATTAATAAACTTTGTATGTGTGTTGCTTCATTACACCTATTTTATTTTTGTCATTCAGTTGTAATATTGAGAATACACAAATGTCAGTTTGGGCAAGGCCAAAGTTTTGGCTGAAAATTAGATGAAACCGAAATCGCTGTCGAAACTAATTTTTTGACCGAAATTGAAACTTTAGTCAGTGAGGGCCATATGGACGGGTGGTGGGTGCGCTCAATAAAGGGAGACGCCGACGCGTGCCCACATATCGTGTATTGTCATGCTACGTCAAATGACAATCATGTTTTCTTAATAACTTATAACTAAAGTTGTAACACGCTAGTAATCCAGATATCAGTTATGTAAATCAAAGATATTAAAAAAAAACAAACTATTCAGATCGACTAATTAAGGGGTTCTGAAACCAAATCCGTCGATGTTTGTTTGTTTGTTCGAGTTTCACATAAAATCCATGCATAAATTTTGATTAAACTATTACAGTCTTAAATTTATTATTCCGACTTAAATACTGCGGTATATTACATCAAAATCCATCTAGTAGAATTAAAGATACAGCTAGATCCTTGTTTTGGTAGCCGCCGTTAGGGTACGAGAGATCAAGTAATATTGGTTCTTAGACATTTTATATAAATCTATAATTGTTTCGGGATTCTCCATATAGCGGAAAACTGAAATTCACGCGGCATTCATGAATCAGCTTTGACTTATCTTGGGCTTTGGACTACATAGATTTATTATCTATTGTATACACTATAGACGATTAAAAGATACTAACTTAACACAAAATTGAGTTTGCTTAGAGCAAGCCTTACCTTAAAAGACTAACGAAAACAGTGTATAATAAAAAAATAATTTTATAATTACAAATGAAGAAAAATTGCAAGAAATATACACAAACAGCATGAACATTATGAATAATATAATTATATATGTAAGAAATGTTTATTACAATAAAATAAAACAATTTGAACTAAACACTGCATTTCAATATTAATAACACATATGATTACATTTCATAATTTATAATACAACTTAGATAAACATAAATAAACTTAGATAAACTTTTCATGTTAAATTTATATAACTATACAATAAAGGACGCGTGTGTTAAGAACTTTTAAAATTTACATAAGAGAATGTAAAATAGGAAAGACTAGAGCAGAATTACGAGAGGTGTTTGAAATCAATGAACGTGAATTTCGATGTCAAACATCCTGATTAATGTCAAAAAGTCCGTTATGATTAAAGTCCTTTATTCATCGAAAACATAGGGCACACCCATATGAGAAATACAAAAATAGTTTACATAATTCCGATCATATTATCAGGGTATGTATATAACATTATTTGACATGTGCAAAGAGAATCGACATTGTGTGTTTGTGTCATTGTGAACTGTGTCAAGGATATTATTTACACCTCGCTTCAGCCAATATCTAAATGCGACTAGCTATCTCGCCATACACGTTTTCACCTGTGCTCATATACCGGTAGTGATATTGAACATAAATCGTATTTATGAAGTTGGCACAATCTACATCACATTTCTTTCTTTGGTTACCCATAGAATACAGTGAAGAATATACCGGGTAATAGGTAGCAGGAATATTCTGCCTTTTAACAGTAATTTATTGTGATCTGCTAAGATCTACTAAACGCAGAACTTATGGCAAATATCTCTCATTTAACGGGAGAGGAGTTCTGTTTATAACTGTCGAATAAAAATAAACTAATGAAATGAAATTTAATACAAATAAATGAACATAAAAAATTCCGATCAAGCGATATTTGCGCCTTCCTCTGATCTGATCGCAGTACTTAAATTGAGGCTTAATTTTGAATCTTAATGAGAATTGAATAAATGAGGTGATATGAGTTGATGACCTCATTCCTGCAATAGTTCCAATTATTGCCATTCACAAATCGATGGCGTGTGAAAGGTAGAACCATTATTTGATTTTGTTTTATGTAAAATATCTCGTGAAAATCAAAGTATTACTCACCTCGGCGGATCGGGTGCGTGTTTCGCCATACAAGTGAGATTAATATCTGAGCCTGCTCTGACGAACAGCTCGGGCCCCGACAGGATCTCCGCCTTCGACACTGTATAAACATATTTCATAAGTGGGTAGTATTAGAAGTAGTATAGGTAGGTAGATGCTATAAGAATTATAATGTTCTAGAAGATACATGTTTTGCTTTTAGATCTGAATATTCGGGGCTCAAATCTGAACATCAATGATTATTTAGTATAAATGCGTATTTTAAAATTATATTAGAATCCGAATTTGGAAAACCTTGTTGCTGCAAGGCTTCCGAAGTTTACATATTTTCATACGCTTTTCTGTGCTTCAGAAGTCGTCTAAAACAGTGGGTGCTTCTGATGTTTAAATGTCATATTTGGTATTTTGACATGTTGTTAGACTGTTGACGGTTAGGGCTCTACTTACACTACTCTACCAAACATGTTTCTAGTTTTTAAAACTTAGACATAACCATACATACATACATATTTATAGTATCTATATCAAACACACGTCATGATCTCTTCATACTTCATGCATTATCATAAACACCTACAAAGGAATTAAAATATGTACACACATTCACTAGACGTAAAAAGTGTTGCTTGTCCCAAGTTACAGGTTTATACCCTTCATATTAGGCAGCAAGATATAACTTCTTTTAGATGTTTTCGCGGACACCTTTCTTTACATATTAGATATGTATTTACTATTGTGAAAATGTGTTTGCCAAATAAATTGAATTATTTTAAGATTTATCTAACCTACCCCTTGGCAATATGCCCTGCAATGACATTAGATTCAGGTTTCATTATCATTATCAGCTCGTGGAAATTAGTGGAAGTCAGCTGTGGCTGAATTTGGACTCCCGTCTTAAAAAGACATATTCCATTATCTCCACGCTTGGCAGGCGTCTTGGAGATTGCAGATAATTTTGAAGGTATAACAGGACGACCCTGTTGCCCACTAGCCTGGCACATCCCTTAGTTGATTCTCACAGTACCTACGAGAAGAGATGGAGTGACACTATTATTATGCCGCTACGACACAGTAAAATTCTCGCTTAATTTGGGATTATAACAACTGTGATGAAGAAGAAAGAAGGTAGTTTAAGCATTGGGAGTGGCCTTTGGAGAAATAATAACGTCATTCCTTCTCTTTCCGAGAATTCGCTGAGGAATAATCCAGGGTAAACGGTTGAAACATTATCTCCGATGCAAACAATAATTATTTAAAGAGAAATGTCACCAAGTGGTGGATATTATGACAAATGACTCGCCCTTTCTTTTATGAAAGAGACCATGTCAAATACGGTGAGATATCACGTGTCTTGAAATAACTAATCTTAATGGTGCCATATAAAGAAACATTTAATGAAGAACCTACTTAAGTAAATAAATGAAGCAGATATTAGCGAATAGCAAACAAAGAAGCGAAATATCTTTGAGAGTGGCTCATTTTTATTTTCAATATAACAGGAAAAGTGACGGGTGCCCTTTGTGATATCGTTCTCGCAGGCGTAGTCATGTCAAAGACTTCAATCATTTACAGTACCATTAATGTATATATTTTTTTTAACTTCTATGTTCCAATTACTTAGATATAACAATTTTATCTCTGATGCTGTATCGAAGTTCTGTTGAAATGAAGCTGTTTATAGAAACTTATATTAAAATTATAATGAGAAATGATTTCAATAAAAAGTAAAATACATATATTAAAAGATTTATTGAGATATTGTATTTTTTAACAAAATCTACTCATTACAAATTAAGTAAAATGGAAAAAGTCAAAAAAATATACGTATTGATGTTACGTCACATAACTTTGCTTTTTAGCACAAAATTAACAGTCATTTTCTAATTTGTATTAATTCAAATTTTTTGGCATATTTTAGGTTTTGACACCATAAAATAAATAAGTTACTTAATAAATATTGCAATAAAGAAATGCGTGTGTATTATTTTCAGAAATACATCCGACTTTTATTATATCTTCACCCTTCGAGGTGGTAACTTACCCACAACAGTGAGTCTAAAGGATAGGCTGATCTTAGGTTCAGTGGACACTTGACATTCATATGCGCCAGAGTCGCGGGGTTGCGCGGGCGCCACTCGAAGGGTCCATTCGTCTGACCCATCGGCGTGGAGCGCCGCAAAACGGGCGTCACTGCTGTATGTGTGGACTCCGACAGTGAGGATGTGCAGGTCACGTTTGCGAATCCATGAAACCTGAATGACAAAAGAAGAAATAAATAATCAATCATGACATGCCACAAAATAACATAATTATCCTGAAAATTATCGAAGCGGTACCCATCCGTAGCCGCTGCAGTAGTTAGCAGGATTAACTCAAAACTCAAGAGGTTATATTTTTTGCAGTTAAATACTCACTACGGTTGCGAGAATGCAGCTAACATAGCGGGAGATAATTGCAACTGGATGACAGAGCTGGCGAGCGGTGCCCGAGCCGCCTGCGATTTTCGACCATAGAGCAATCGAAATGATCCTATATGATGCGGACATAGGGCACGTTGTAAAACTTACTACGGTCTTTTGCCTACATTTTCAGTCTATATGTGCCGCAAATCGGCTACTGCGGTGGGCGCGAGTAGACACTGTTCTATGATTTCTCAGGTTAAAGTAAACAAAGAATTCAAAGTCAACGATACTCAGCGGTTTAAATGTCGGGTAATTTGTCAGTTTTTTATATATACGTAGTTAGAAAGATGTTTAAAAGCCTTATATTTCAGATATTATCTGTAATTCTTTTTCACACTAACTCTAGCTTGACCTTTTTTTGTGACGAGGGGGAAAATCTCAGAAAAATTCCCAGTTGTCTGTGGGAAAAGACTGGGGTATATGGAACTATAGCTTACTAAAACTCCTCACGGTGGCCTCTTCAACACTGCGAGAGGCTCCGAGATCTCTTAATGGAACCTCATCGGTAAACTCTATCCTGACCTAAGTCAGGTCAGTAAGATAAAAAACAGTCTCCTGACCTCATCCCCCTAGTCACACAATCCCTCCACACTAGTGTCATTCATACATCAATCGAGACAATATAAATATATTACGTAAAATTACGTGTCTTCTAAAACACGAAAGAAATCAAATTTAAATTAGATGTTGGAATGATTAACGTATCTAACATCTGGCTGTGGTAAGCACTGCTTAACTTCTGGCTTCCTGGGAGGTTGGTTCCCGGGTTCGATTTGAACCTCGATATGTTTATCACTGACTACCTCACGACGTTCTCAAAATTGTAATTATTACGCTTCATTATAATTACCATCAGCCCATATATGACCACTGCCGCATATAGACTTCCTTTAATGATTGCTACGTTGTACGGCTATGAGCTGCCTGCATCCACCGATCGCCCACGACCTTACTCAGGTTGTGGAATTCATCTGCCTACCCTACGCACCCTAAACACCGTGCTCCCGCATTGGCAAACACGGGGGACGAGACGCGGGGTGAGGCACCTGGCCGCGCGCTCGCATCGCCACGCTATCAGTCGTGCTCCGATTGCTACCTAGCTCAGTCGTGCCGCTCCATGTACGGAAAGACGCTAGCGCCATGCACACAGCACCTGACCGTAGGACGCGAACGCCGCGCACGCGCCGCTGTGCTCGTACTCATCCTCCGCATTGGAGGGCCGCGCTACCTGTTCTGTATTTCCTGTATTTCTACAAGGTCATCGGTCTACTTAGTCGGGGGTCACACACACCACGCCTTCCGGTTCAGGGTCGCCACTTTAATACTTCAGGATCTCAATGTTCATCGGTTCTATGAGCTATTATTAGACTTAATTAAACTACTATTGAAATGATTAAAATAACAAATACAAAATATGCAGCTGTTTGCTGCAAACTGCTTGATGCATTCATAATTTAAAGTAAGTCCTCTAAAGTACCAAAAGCTTTCTTAAATACCTACTCCATACATACAAACCGTAATTACAATTAATAATTTTTAACAACAACAACAAAATTATATGGTATAACGAGTCGGCATAATTTTCACTTAGAACTTCTGGACTAGCACTCTAAAATTCTTAAGCTCGGATTAACATAAATTTCTCTCACGTAAGTGCAAATTTGATAACTTCGTTAAGAACAATTAAGAAAGAAAATAAAAAAAGGCATTGTAATTTATGGGGCTCTCGTTCACCGAAGCAATTGTTACCGTGTTTTGCTTCGCTTCCATTTTATGTGGCCGCAAAGAGAGAGTTTTCCATTCGAATTTGTATTCCAGACTATTCGCTAGAGTTTTTAAAACTTTTCTTCGTGGCACGGTTTAAAGCGGAGACAGAACTAACTGGATATAACTGGATATCCCCTAACCATTCTTTCGCGCGGCACTGAAGTTTTTATGGGTCAAGCCTAGATCAAGTAGGATTGAACTCAAATGAAAAATACCATGTCTTTTCAACGTTATTTTTCCTGCATTTATATTGTGAACCTGGTCGCTGAAATAAATATATTTGTTCCATAACAGATACGAATTTACAATACAAAGTTTTCCATTTATTCTCCAAATATTAAAAAAAATGTAAGGATTAGAAGCGTAGATATTATTAAGATATTAGATACTATTAAGCCATGTTAGCGTAGTGGATAGAGCTGATACGTAGCCGTAGCTGTAGTCTTGGATTTGATCCCCGGCTGGCAGGCTAATATTATCATACCATGATTCTCCGTGGTTTGAAAGGCCCGTGAAACACTCCCGATCGGTGGTGTGCTCGTTAATAGGAATTGTGAGAGCTTACAGAGATGATGTTAGACCGTAATAGATCATCTTAACCCGTCTTGCCGTTGCATCTCTTGCAAAATTAGGAGACCTAACCCGAAAATCGAGATAATGCTAAGAGAGAGAGAGGGAGACGTAGATACTATTAAAGAAGTCTTTGAAAACTAAATAATTTCATATAAACAAGAAAATATTCAGTTTTCAAGCCACGAGAACCAGCTATGGAATACACTAGTGCAATAACAATGTAACAATCTTGCGATTCAAGGAAGATTTATTACGATTTCCAAGACACCCGCAAGGAAATTAACTAAATCCCTCTCTTTTTATGGTGAAGGCTGGTTTACCAGCCACCATAAAGTGTTATACAGTTATTTAATAGTTGTATAATAAGTTACAAGGGCCTTATTTTAATGAATATACGTAAAGAGTAAAACATTATGATGTTTTACTCTTTACGTATATTCATTTAATGGACTGACATTTAATGGCTGGACTGGATTTTTTTCATTGCCTGAAGGGATATAGAAAAGAAAAAGTTTTTATATCTGATATTTCCCTCAAATGGATTCACTAGATAAAATGTGAGCGGAGTAAAGTGAAGTGAATCGACGCAATCTGTGGTCCGAATGAGTCAGCCCTTCATAGCAATTTGAGGACCATTCACTGCTATTCACAACGGAAACCACATAGAAGATTGCCCACTCCGATGAATAGTTCGCCACTGGAAAGCCAACCTTTAATATCATTCGCTAATCCTTTATCAGCGATCTTTTATCAGCGATTTTTATAGAATTATATAATTTATTAGTAGTGAAGTTGTCGTCTTGAGTTTAAACATTTTATTGCAGATGTTACTGAATTAAGTATAGTTTTTTATAAAATATTTCTAAATTTACAGTAGATCATCCGCAGTCCATATTCGTTCCCACTACAGGAGCACGGACTTCCCCTGAACAGGAGGGGAAGTAGGCTGTAGTCTACCGCGCTGACCTAGTGCGGGTTTGTAGACTTCATACACTCTTACAAGCATGCAAGTTTCCTCACGAAATTTTCCTTCTCCGTTAAGTAGATTGGTGTCTAAAATGTAGATCGTACATGAGTTCCAAATAATAACTCAGTGGTACGGGACCGCGATCGAGTCGACGGTGACTTCACTAGAATTAGAAATTTAAATCTTTCAAAGTGTGTAACACTACACCACCTGTCAAAAACACATTTGAAGTCAATGAATTTGCAATAATTCAATATTAGCTAAGTAGGGGTTCTACCCAAAACTAAAGAACATGGAAAGTGGTCTCCGAGACAAAAAAGTTTAAGGACCTCTGATTTAAACAAATTAATTTAAATTCAACAAAGCGTGAAGACA
>WUAW01011970.1:63806-78111 GCA_017165845.1 Thaumetopoea pityocampa | reverse complement strand
CTGCATGCCCGCATGGGTGTGTGAAGTCTACCAACCCGCACTAGGCCAGCGCGGTAGACTACGGCCCAATTCCCCTCCTGATCAGGGGAGGTCCGTGCCCGTGTAGTGGGGACGATATGGACTGGGGATGACTTGTATTGACCTCCCTATGTACACCTGCTTGCCCCGTAATAGGGAACATAAAAAGGTAGGCAGAACAACATTCACACGTCCCTCATGCTATGTAATTTTAATTTTTATTAAACTCGTTCGGTAAACATGAATGGTAAACATAAACAAAAATATTAATTACATTGTTTTTAATTAAAGAGAGCCATGAACATATTTTAATAGGCAATAAAATCGCGATTTATTTTTTATACATAACTAGATTTTGCCCGCGGCTCTACGTGCGTGAATGTCAGTTTTCCACTACATAGGAGTCTCGACAAATCATAGATTTATGTAAAAAGCCTTTGAACCACTTTTACTTGACCTCTAGTACCTTAACGACGCCTGCAACTAAAAACAGCGATCATGCAGTATATTCAATTCTACTGGACCAATTTTGATGAAACATACCGCAGTAAGTTTAAGTCGGAATTGTACCTTTAAGACTGTAATAGTTTAACCAAAATCTACCCGCTGGTTTTTGCGTGGAGCCCGAATAAACAAACATCGACGGATTTTATTGTAGAAACCTTTAATTAGTCGACTTGAGTGGTTTGTTTTTAAATATCTTTGATTTTTGAAAATTTGACATTTAACAATTTTATAATAGTATAGATTCGTTACATACCCATTCCATATTTGTCCCCACTACGGGGGCACGGACATCCCAATCAGGTGGGGATTAGGCCATAGTCTACCACGTTGACCCAGTGCGTGTTGGTAGACTTTACACACCCATGAGGGTATGTAGGTTTCCTCACGAATTTTTCCTTCTCCATTGAGTAACAATGTAAACTATATATGAGTTTGAAATAAGCCAGATAGAAACCGGAATCGAACCCACAACCTTCCGATCACAAGTCGTATCTTGTACCACTGGCCCACCGACGTACGTATAAGATAGTGATATTGTTACAATATTTATGAAATACATAATTTCAAAAACTTAATTCAATAAATTATACAGTGACGTCATTGTGTAACGCATTACAAACTAAATTTGTGAGACTACCGTCACGAGGCGTGGAAGCGAATTTATTCACACAATGTCTATGTATCACTTCAGCTACACAATGACTGTTTACAAGCTCATTATGCCTTAAAAAGTTAGAGTATCTTTATGCACACAATACCAGCCTAAATATGCTAGAATTTTTTTTATAAGACTAATCGTGTTAAATATAAGGCAAGTTTATTTGAAACTATGTTCCAAATATCCAAACAAAACTTTGACATTAGAAAAGTCGACATTAGAAAGTATAATATTGGCCTGTTTAAGTCCATCGCTGAACTTATTACTTTCGAAACTTTTGTTTAGGATTGAAATTAATCGGATTGAACTTCAACTGGGTAGAAGCGGACGAAACGAAAAATGTGCCTGGTTGGGGACGACTTTCGGTACGAACGTATTAATTTTTGTAGTAGTTCTTACATTATTATTATATAATATATCTTAATTCTTTTCCATATAAAACCATACTTCATCAGATCGAGGAATACCACTGTTGAACATGGCTTATACGCAATAAAACAGAGATATTTGCTGCAATCTCCACGCTTGACAGTTGTCTCGGAGATAACAGGAGATAAGCAGAGAGAGAGAAATACTAAAATAATAAGAACGAGATACACATATTTTTTTCATTATTATATAATATGTACATATATCCTCTTTCCTTTCCTCTCCGCTAAGCCGTGGGAACGCAATGAGGAACTTTAAAGTTCCTCATTGCGTTTTTTTCCTCATTCCTCATTGTTCAAAAGTGTTAACACTTTTGAACCTTATAATGGTGGCATCGTGGATCGCCACCTGACACGTCTCGTTGTCCTCGAGGGCAAAATGTGGGCTGCGGATTGCCACTTTGCTACATTTAACGATCGTAGCAGGTGGAAAGAAGTTGTCTCTGTCTATCCTTATGGAATATCTTCGTGAGTGTAAGTATGTATTTCAACAATTCTTCGAATTTTACCTTTACCTTACACGGGGGATTAAAGATGAATAATTTGTTAAATCCCCACGAACAGGAGTCCCTATGAAAGGATTGCAAGCTGAAGTGGCAGTGGGCGGGGAGCGTCGCGCGTTTGATGCGAAGCTCTTTCAGGATGAAACGTCGGTGCGGTGAGCAATCCATTTTATCCTCAGCAAGTGCCATTTATCCAATGTGTTACTGGAGGTACCGCATCAAAAGGGCATCAATCTTTTTACAATATTTTTGACGAATCGTCCATGTTTCAGCTCCATAGAGGAAAAAAGGAAATATTAAGCGTCTCATTAAGCGTACCTTGGCGTTATTAATTACGCGGCAATCTTTCCATACCTTCGTTAGATTTTCCACGGCTGATGGTGGCACTAGGTATTAGACCGATACCAGCCCCGATTACGCACCAACACCCTCATCTGGTGACCCCTCTCTTGACCCGTTCATTACGTAAATAAATAAACTAAATGGCAAGTGACCCAGGAAATTAATTTAACGCACCGTGTGATGAGGGATGCCGACCTATTTATAGCCGGGGTGAAGCATGCCGTGATATGAAGCGATGGTTCTATCAAGTGCGAGAGCAATAACTGCCTTAGTTTACTTATTTACACTTCATACACTAGGTCAGGGAGTATTTAGTCTTTTAGTCTGTCCGGCAAACGTGTAAGCGAACCCGGCTTCCCGAGATGTCTCTGTCATTTTACTTGCTCAATTCACCTTTCCTACATCATCCTCTTTCCTTTCCTCTCCACTAAGCTATGGGAATGCAATGAGGAATTTTAACACTTTTGAACCTTTTTTTGAATTTGGCGTCGTGGTTCGCCATCCGACACGTCCCGTTGCCTACGGGGGCGAAACGTGGGCTGCGGACAGCCAGCCACCATGCTATATTAAACGATCATAGCAGGTGAAAAGAAGTGGCCTCTGCCTACCCTAATGGGAAGGACGCGTGACTGTATGTATGTATGTAGTATGTACTATGGTTTCCGCCTACCCTTATAGGATATCGGCGTGACTGTATGTATGTATGTACTTCATACTTCATAATGGCATATGGACGAACTTATGCCTAAGGCATTTTCTGCTAAACGCCCTTTATAGATTAATAGTAATGACATTACATAAGGTGGGTGAAGTATCTGATACAAAATAAATGAGTATGAAACACATGCTTACTTAAAGCTTATATAAAACACTAAATGTTATATACAAATACATAAATATAGGACACATAATAGACTAATACAATAAAAGTAAATATAATACATAAATGTATTATACTCTCATTTATTCAGATGACTCTGCCATTTCACACTGAAGAAATCACGATCTTAATAATTTTAAATGAGTGACGTGTCACTTTCCGACTGCACGTGGCAGTGTGATTTTCAAAGGACAAATATAGGTACTTACTATCTTTAAAAATTGTAATCCTATTAACCTAATAGGGAAAGGGTCTGTTACTCGTTAATACAGGGTAACATCTAACCCGGCTAGGGTAACAGTATTTTACCCACTTGTAGATATTTATAGTACCTACCTACATTGTCAATTTTTTTCGTTACCTACTTGCGTCAACACTCTGGAACTGCCTCATCTTTCAGAGACAGTTATAGAGGCTGACGGCGCGGCTACCGGTGCTAAGTTCCTCAAGCGCCGCAAATACACTTCGATCAGTACAAATTACATAAAAATGTAATGTATGTGTACTCAAAAGAGGCATTTAGAGTAGAAATATTTAGGGCCTTGGAGAACAGATCTCAACGTTTTCAGAGATCGCGGCCCGTCTGGTCAGCACAACAGGCGATCAGAACGCGGGCCGCTATTTAGCTCAACATTTAGCAATAGCTTTGCCACTAGGAAATGCGGCTGACGTTATGGGCACACTACCGACCGACAAGAGACCTTTTTTTAGAATATTTATAACTTTAACTATTGCTTTATTCTTATAGTAAGATGTATGTAATGTAAAAATAAATAAAAAAAGCTTAACTAAGTTTATACTTAATACCGATCTTAAGATTTTTTTTATAACAATTATTATTTATATTGGTCATAACCCATAAGTATCTAAACAGGAAATATTTATACAAAAATACCACGAACCGGCTAAAACTGGATTCGTGAATGACACGAATGTTATTTATCAACGGAGATAATTTATTACTGCCGGCAATGAGCCATATTTTTATATGTATATTATAATAGTAATAGGTCAGGGAGTACTTGTTGTTTTAGCCTGTCCGACAAATATACTTAAGTATACGGGTAAGCGACCCCGGCTCTCCGAGCTACTACTGTCTCTTCCTATTCCTTCCGAGATAGTAGTATCCTATAATCCTTTTCCCAAATTTCATACTCCTTGCTCAATACACCTTTCCTATCTCAACCTCTTTCCTTCCCTTCCTTTGCGTGGGAACGCAATGAGGAATTTTAACGCTTTTGAACCTTAAAATGGCGGCGTCGTGGTTCGCCACCCCACACGTCTCGTTTCCCGCGAAGGCTAAAAGTGGGCTACGGATAGCCACCTTGCTCGTAGCAAGTGGAAAGAAGTGGTCTCTGCCTACCCCAATTCTTCGGTAGTATAGTGGTCAGTTTACTCGCCTGTAACGCGGGAAACCGGGGTTCGATTCCCCGCCGGAGAGCCAGGGAAAAGGGCGTGAGTGTATGTATAATAGTAACACTAGTTTTCATCCGCGGTTCCGCCCGCGTCAATATCGGTTTTCGCGCTAAATGGAAAAATCCGAAATATAGATTTACAAAAAAAAAACTATAAACCATTTTTATTTGAGCTCTCGTTTCATAATGGTGCCTACTGAAACGGAGATCTGGCTGTATTTTCAGTTCTACTTGACCAAAACAAAATACCAAAATTTCAAAAGACTGGTCGTTGAAACCTACACCTTTGTTCCCAATAACTTGGTGATCACTTATTAATAGCTTATATGCCCTAAGCGTCATAGTTAACTTATTACCGAATTTCAACATAATTAGTCCAACGGTTAAGCCGTGTTAAGATAACAGACAGATAAACGCAATTTTGCCTTTTGTTATATTAACGTGTTTATATATGCTAACACCGTTTTGTGGTGATAACGTGTGATAATGGGTTATCAGTGGCAGTGTTTTAAAGTGACCACACGTGGTATTAGCGGCTTGTAGATATAAGCTGTATACAAACAAACAGACGTGTGTGAAATGAATACGCCTGTTCCGGATACAATTTACTTTTATTTCGATGCTGCTCAGTACAACAGTGATAAATAAATCGCTTAGCTACACACTACGACATTTTGAGAGAACACCTGTCTGTTCCAACGCTCGATTCGAACTGCCTTACAGAGAGCGCCCCCTCTCTTTTTATAATAATGTCGGCACACAAGCTGTCAACTCAATGCGAATATCACTAAAGTCAAATCAAATACTTTTATTTTTAATTTTTAAAATCTAACTTGTACTTATATTTGAAATCATGACACGTGCAAACTCCGCCAATAAACAGACAGTCGACACAATATTAGGACTGCGGCCTTTAGACACACAGGCAGACAAAAACACACCGTAATTCATTACGGTAACTATGTAGATGGGCGTTCGTCCGCTATAAAGGTGGCGAAATGGCACAAATATATGTATAATTCCTTAATTTTTGGACTTTTGGAAAAGTTAAAACGGAAAAAATACTCATTACCAGCTTTTTCACGCGGCTCTGCCCGCGTGAATGTTGGTTTTACGTTACGTGGCCAAGACGATAAACCATTTTTAGTTGAGCTCTCGTACTTAACGGCGGCTACTGAGACAGGGATCAAGCTGTATATTCAATTTTACTGGACTGATTTTAATGAAACATGGCGCAATATTTAATTCGGAATGGCACGTTTAAGACTGTAATAGTTTCAGCAAAATCTACTAGCTGGTTTTTGTATGAATCTCGAACAAACAAACCAACATCGATGCATTTGGTTTCAGAAGCTCTTAATTAGTTGACCTGAGTATTTTTTTAAATAACTTTGATTTACAAAATTTGATATTCTTAAATTTTATAATAGTATAGATTAAATTGTTTATGTATGAATGTTAGTTGCAAATTAAAACAATATATATTTTAATAGGAGATGCATACAATGAACATTTTGTTTCTCATTTTTATATTTCGTTCATGACGAATTTCATGCAATATTTACTGCATTATAAATAATTTGAATTATCCAATCTGAAGACAATATATTGAAGAAATATAATGTATATTATTATTATTTTATATTATAGTATACTAGCTTTTACCCGCGGCTCCGCCCGCGTGAATGTCGGTTTTCCGCTACATGGGAAATCCCGACACAATCACAGATTTATATAAAAAAAAGCAATGTGCCACTATTACTTGACCTCTCGTACCTTAACGATGGCTACTAAAACAGGGATCAAGCTGTATCTTCAATCCTACTGCACCGATTTTTATGAAAGATACGGCATTTAAGTCGGAATAGTATCTTTAAGACTGTAAGTAACAGTTTAACTAAAATCTACCCGCTGGTTTTTGCGAGAAGCTCGACCAAACAAATATCGACGGATTTGGTTTCAGAAGCCCTTAATTAATCCATCGAGTATTTTTTTTAATATTTTTGATTTCAAAAAACTTACATTTAACAATTTTATATTAAGTATATTATTAAATATTATATTATTATTTCTATTTATTCTTTCTTTCTATTTTGAATGCCGTAATCATACAATACTTCTGAAGTCGGCGCCAATCGTCTTTTAAGGTAATTTATATAATTATTTTTTCGAAAAAATTTAATAAGTACATTCCGATGTATTGTAATTTAGAAATGGTTTAAAATTATTATATTTTACTTTCTAGTAATTTAATTTTTGAATTTTTTATCGAGGAGTTTTATTATTATTTTTAATTTTGCATGAGGTAAAACAATGTTCGCCGAATCCACGTCTTACATGGGTGACCGATAGTAGTAGGATCAGGGCAACTCCATCGCCCTTCGGCGAAGCCCACGTTCAAACTATTGTCGCAAGACTTTTTAAACCATGTTGTCTTGTTGAAAAAATTATTATAGTCTAAAAGAAGGTTGGTACCTAATAACACAAACTAATCTTTGTGCATACTTAAAATAACCTCATAGCGGTGGCTGTTGAAATGATTTATATCATAGGGTCTCAACAATAACGTAGACTCTTTGAAATATTTAGAAAAAATCAGATATTTCGGATTCCTTGGAGTTGGAGTAGGTGTATCGAGTCTTGGCCAATCTCATTGGAGTATTATTGTGATTTTTTTATAAAAAATATACAAATCGCATTATCACCCAGGTGTATTAATTTATTCTATATTCATTATAAACTAAAGATTTTCGTTAGTCGTCAAAATTGTCAAACATTTTTTTAAATATATCCAATAACAATGATAATTTCCATGCTTGTAACAAACATGACTTTATTTTTAAATTTCGAATTCCAAATCGGTAAAGCAGCAAGCGATTCTCAACTTTTCGTTCTAATGGATGTTATTCATGAAATTTGAATATGGATTTGTTTATGTACACAACCATTTCACGTAAATAGACCAGACTAAATAGTGAACAGTTTAAACAAGGAACTCCTTCAGAATCGATGATGTTTTAAGTGTAGAACAGATGGAGAACCACTCGTAAAAATACACTTACAACTGGACATAAAGAATTAACGATCCAACACATCAACAAACGGACAGACAAACAATTCTTGTTTGGATTGGATGTATTGACAGTGCATTGAATTGTCAAAACGTGACAGTTTAAAAAAGATTATTGCAGTACTAACCTTAGTGTTGTTAAATTCACGCTGCGAGCTCCAAGATACAACTGGACTCCACCTTATTTCAATAATTTATTAAGATGTATTTATATTTGAAATTTTTTGTGTTATCATACGGACGCAATTTTCGCGACTCACAATAAGACGTAACCACTACGGCGCGGTGTCGCGAACTGTGGCATGAAATCGCTGGCTGGTTGGGCCGGCGGTCACCGCGCATGCGCGCCGGCCAAGGTCATGCGCGAGAACTCGCTTTGCTGCACACTGTTTACACTCATGACCACTACAAATAAAGTATCAACCATTGCGCATTTATTCACTTATAATGGACAACTTATACCAGGAGAAACGGCAATGTATTATAACAAATATAATTATTATTTAGTAATTTTTAGTAGTATATCCATGAAGAACTGAACATTTGGTGTTATCAGCTGAATTGGGTGTTCATTAAACACCTGATCTACTACAGTAGTACATATCCAATCAAAATTCATTTTATCAGTTTCAACCCATTATTGTTTGTTTTTTACCTATACATTTTCTCGTAGGCGGATTGAGAGAAATTATGACATTTAGCTCCGTCAACGAATTTTTTATGGCTTCATTCGGATCAAAACTCCTTCCTAGAAGTGGCAATTTTAGTTAAGGCAATAGGAAGTCATATAGAGCCATATCTGGCCAGAAAGGACTTTGTGATGGTGTATTATCGTGGTAGGTACAAAAGCCATGAATTATTATCATTTCACAAACTACACTTTCATGCAAACACCTCATGATGCCTAAATAATAATATGTATTCACCGTTTGTTCCTATGGGAGAATTCGGAATGAAATACACCGTGATTATGGAAGAAAACTTATTCAAACGTTGATTTTTTAAGATTTTTTTTTTGTTTTTAAGTAACCCATATTACAGGTTTCTTACCTACGCAACCATTGTTTTGTTTTACTGTTCATATTTAGAAATGTTACATGATTCTTTTTTGGTTGTGGTGAGAAATAAACATTATTATTTTCGAGTGACTTTGTCGAGTTTTTGTTTTGTTTCTGTTCGAATCCAAAGCGCCATTTTGAAGATTTTTGACTTGTTTGCATGTCATACTCGTAATTCTATGTATTGTCGTCAGTTATTATGCTTTTCATGAAATTGACGTCCAAGGAATCTCGAGAAACCTACTTTTGATGCATTTTTGGGCAAACTCGATTTCCCTCGGAACAAGTCGTACGCCGATTCATTTCATGGCCAAAATATCGGTTAAAATGCTGAACAGACCTCTTGAGCCTCGGAGAGAATAAAAATGAAAATGATACTTTTACTCGCGTCTTTTTATTAGTAATACAGTCCGGGTATTTTTTACACGGAGTTAGTATAATCGTTTAGAAAATACTTAATATCAAGCCGCTAGTTAATAGAAAAAAAGGCCTTCTTAATCTATTTATTATAAAAATTACATAAAAATTCTAAACCTCTTCTTGGCTTACACATTCCGCATTCGCAGTTCAAAATTAGTAAAGGTTTCATTTTATTTACTTAGTGGTCCCCCGACGCGACGACTCCTGGATCAAAATAGCGGGTACTTAATAGTTAGAGGACCAACAAACATATATTATTTGTTTACTTTTTAGATTTTTTGTGTCGGGATTTTTTAATTTGATTTTATATTTTATTAACTCGTTCAATGGTCAATCGTTGTAAAAGTGACTAATAAGATTTGCGACAGATAAGATTATGTTGAGACGAAACTGTTCTATATGGTCGAGATTTTCTATTTACAATAGTAATATTTGATTATGCCCCCATGACGATCCGCCATAATAATTTAAATATATCTAAACACATAACGAATTTATCCGGTTTGACTATTCTTAGGAGCATCAGACATTAATATGCATAATACATTAAATAAAAAATAAATTCAAAAGTAACTTTTATTAAAATGACCAATCTTTGATAACATTTACACAACAGAGAGCAGGTATTTAATACAATGCTTTAAAATGAGATCATATCATATTTGTTGACTTTCAATTTAAAAAACTATTTCAAATCTACACAATGCTCATAGTTTAATATACTATGAAAAAATGAACGCAACAAATAAACTCATTGATATAAAAAAATTCACTCTCTAACGAGTTAATCAATGATCGTACTAGTTTTATAATACTTATATCTTAAAACCTAATATAAAATAACAAAAAAATATAACTATATGTGACTATTATAACTAACCAGATATAAATAAAACATGATTTTGGTAACAAAAAATAAAATACGTAACAAAAAAAATATAAAATAAGCACTTAACAATATTTATAAACTATCAAAAAAAAAAACAAATAGAAAAAACAAAAATAAACAAAAAAAAATGATATTAAGTTGATTAAAAAAGCTTTTCAGATATATTTTATTAAGGCAAAAACAAACAATGGCATATTGGAGACTGGACTGATACATGTCTGGCGTTCAGAAGCATGCGCTTTATTAACACGCGTCAGGCAATTCACAATCAAACGTGTGGTTTTGCCTAAGCAACCGTCAAATACGTGCTTGGAAATTATCGAATTTCTGTCATCAATTTGGGATATATTTTTCGTACGATTTCAAGTAGGACTTCGATTCCCAATAATATTAATAATTTTTATGCCTCATCGAAAGCACGCTTTATGTTATTATTATCAAACGCAATGCCCAGCATCCAATATGTACCAAGTGCAACTCTTAAATTCATAATATTGCTATAAACAGTATTTGTGCAATGATCACTATAACAAATTAAAATTTGAAACTTTATAAGTTATCATAATTTATATTATTTCAAGGCGTTAATGTGACTTAAATCACTTGAACAGCTATGATTATCAAACGTATCGCCCAGTATTCAATAAGTACCAAGTGTAACTCCTAAATTCATAATATTGCTATAAACAGTGTTTGTGCAATGATCACTATAACAAATTAAAATTTGAAACTTTATAAGTTATCATAATTGATATTATTTCAAGGCGTTAATGTGACTTAAATCACTTGAACAGCTATGATTATCAAACATATCGCCCAGTATTCAATAAGTACCAAGTGCAACTCCTAAATTCATAGTATTGCTATAAACAGTGTTTTTGCAATGATCACCATAACAAATTAAAATTTGAAACTTTATAAGTTATCATAATTGATATTATTTCAAGGCGTTAATGTGACTTAAATCACTTGAACAGCTATGCTTATCAAACATATCGCCCAGTATTCAATAAGTACCAAGTGCAACTCCTAAATTCATAATATTGCTATAAACAGTGCTTTTGTAATGATCACCATAACAAATTAAAATTTGAAACTTTATAAGTTATCATAATTTATATTATTTCAAGGCGTTAATGTGCCTTAAATCTCTTTATTTCTCTTTATTTTTTACTTTATTGGAATAATTAGTGGCCACTAGGCCACTAATTATTCCAATAAAGTAAAAAATAGCATTTTCTAAAAATAAAACGAGGATATGCTCCAAGACGTTCTGAACAACTCCAAACGATGTTGATGAATTTTTAAAACTGCTTGTACTTTATAGACAGACCGATATTTAACACGAAAAAATATTTAATTATTAATTTTCACTTCAAAGATAAAAATAGAAATTTCAAATAATTTTTATATTTCCCGTTTGAAAACGCTCAAAGCTGTCACGCGACTGTATATGTGAAATTAGTGACTGATTCACAACACATTCGGATCGGTCTGTCAAGCTTCAAAGACATTCTTTCATCAACATCCCAATTAATATAATTCTCATAATATACTTATAATTACACTTTGTGATAAAATTGTACGTTATAAACAGACAAACAAGAAGATTATTTAAAAACTAACAAGTTTACACTGATTTTTTGTATTTCCTTGACTATAATATTTGCAAATCAGATTGAGTACATAAATTTGTATTAATTTGTAAGTGTTAATTGGTTTGATGAAACAGAGCTGTTTGCGTTCACTGAATTCGCTCAGCTACCATTATATTATTATTCTCACGTACCTCACAGCCTCATTTACACATTCGAAGAGCTCGGCTCTTTGATTTCATTTTAAGCAGATTTTTAGCTGGCGGTATAATAATCTCGTGCACGTCCAAACAATGCCTCTTTAACTCGGAATACTTTCTGAACCGATACCCACAAATGAGACAGTCCACAACGGCTTTCCTAACGCGATGGACCAACCATTCATGGTCCCATTTCTCCTTCAGACTCTTAAATAGATTGTCACAAAACGTACATTTCATTTTATTGCCAAACTCTTTAGTGTGCGTGCTTTTAATGTGTTTATTAAGTATGGACTTAAAGTGAAAATTTTTGTCACAATAGTGGCATGTAACGGGCCCGTTATTATTATGATATTCTATATGCCGTGTAATCATTTTCTTAGAGTTAAATTTGCGTTGGCACAGATCGCATTGGTAAAATGTGGTGCCGTGGATTTTTTTGTGCTTCGAAAAGTTGCTGGAATCGCTGAATGATTTATCGCAAAATGTACATTTGTACAGGGTCAGTTTGGCGTGTTCCCTCAGATGTGCTTTGTACTTGTCTATTTTGTAAAAGACTTTCTCGTGGCATACCTCGCAGCGTATGTTTATGAAACCATTCTTGTTGACCGGATTCTTGGACAGGGTGCTGCGGATCACGTGCTCTATTAAGTGACGTTTCAGATCTCCGATGCGATCGAATTTCTTCTGGCACACCTCGCATGTCTAGTAAAAGATAACATTTATTAAACCATCATCATCATCACCAACCCGAGGATATCCATTGTTAAAAGTAAGACGTAGAAAGTCACAATAAATGGCTTCCGGTCTTTTTAATTCAACATTTACCTACGACTCTCCCTAGGCCTCTACATCGTAGGTCTAAAGCTTGGCCTATCCAGGCTGTGTTTTCCAACCCATGGGGGCCGTTCAAGTATTACGTAAGCACTATATGGGGGGGTCTTTGATTTGCTTATTATTGAAGCATTTGGGTGTAAGAGTGTTGCTTACTTTTACTGTCAAGGGGATGGGGGGGAGGGGGGTAAATAATTGTAATGAACCTGCTTACGTAATACTTGAACGGCCCCATGGCCGCTATAAGTTATCAGTGCTCAGCCCTCGGCTGAAGAAAAGGCGAGGGCACCTGAAGCCCAAATACAGGCTGTAGAAGCGTGCAAAGGAATACGAGAAATCTAGAGCTTGTGAGCAATTAAAGCGTTTTGCTACTGAATTAGAATGAAGTGGTAAAAAACGGTCGACCACCCTCATCACGGCAAAGTGTTTCCCGTGATTGGGCAGCCCAGTAGGAAGACGCCAAAAGTGGTTTTAGTGGATGCTAGCTCCACATTGTGTAGTAGCCGTGTCCTCAGTGCAGCGGAATGTGTGAGGCATTACTACCCGTTAAAAAAAGCTTTTCGGTGCTGCATCGTTGCATTGCCAGCCCATTAGCATTTTAAATTTATAATTCTAAGGCGTTATGTCCGTGGCCTTGGTTCGTTTACAGATATTCTCGTTTCGGATTTTATCACCTAGGCGGTAGGCGAATTCTTGTTGACGGATTCAGTTCATTGGAGAATAATAAGTAGACATTCACATCATATAAACAATCAAAGAAAACACCACAAGATGTTACAACTGCCATAACGTCATAAATCTCAAGAACTATCCACAAATATTTAAATCGTGTGCGTCGCACTACAACAGTATAACATAACCCCGCCCTCGCGTCCCTGTAATGAGCACACACTGAAGTTATTTATTTATACATTAAGTAAGATTGTGGATTACTATGCAGTTTGTTGCAAATTCGATTGATCGAACACTATCACCATCCCAACTTAGTCACCCAGCACTATCCCAACTTAATCACACAGCACTATCACAACTTAATCACCCAGCACTATCCTGACTTAGTCACCCAGCACTATCACAACTTAGTCACAGCACTATCACAACTTAGTCACTCATCACTATCACGACTTAGTTACCCAGCAATATCCTAACTTAGTCACCCAGCACTATCCCAACTTAGTCACCCAGCACTATCCCAACTTAATCACACAGCACTATCACAACTTAATCACACAGCACTATCACAACTTAATCACCCAGCACTATCCTAACTTAGTCACCCAGCACTATCACAACTTAGTCACAGCACTATCACAACTTAATCACCCAGCACTATCCTGACTTAGTCGCCCAGCACTATCACAACTTAGTCACAGCACTATCACAACTTAGTCACTCATCACTATCACGACTTAGTTACCCAGCAATATCCTAACTTAGTCACCCAGCACTATCCCAACTTAATCACACAGCACTATCACAACTTAATCA